>PVIA01003341.1:0-125047 GCA_004024845.1 Tonatia bakeri
CTGGCAAGAAATATGAAAGCAAGAGAAAAATAAGGTAAAATCAATTATTTAAATTAAAAGTATGTAGTGGGGGATAGAATGATAAGTAAAAGAGATAGGATACCAAGACTCATAATTGTTTTTCAAATAACCACTTTTTGAGGTGTTCATATTTGGAATTTGGAAAAAAAGGGTTTGAGTAGAAAAGAAATAGATACATTAGGCCTTCTCAATCCAGCCATAAAGAAATAATCTGGAGCCCTGGTTGGTATGTCTCAGTGGATTAAGTGTCAGCCTGCGAACCAAAGGGTCTCCAGTTCGATTCCCAGTCTAGGGCACAAGCCTGGATTTCAGGCTAGGTCCCCAGTAGGGGGCAGGTGAGAGGCAACCACATATTGATGTTTCTGTACCTCTGTTTCTCCCTCCATTCCCCCTCTCAAAAAATAAATAAATAAAATATTGTTCAAATAGAAAGAATCTAGGAAAGTAGGGAGACAGATTACCCTGCCTCCATTTCCTGTGAAGATTCTACAGTGTTGTGTAGAGAGTCATTGAAAGAGAGACACATAATTGAGCAAAAAAATCAAATTCAGGCAAAAATATGTATATATAGTCAAAAGCATCCAGGAATATTGTGTTGTGACAGAGACCTAGACCAGGTACCGCTGACCTAGTTAGCTCCAGAAAAACCCTCCCCTTTGTTCCACTGGAAATTCGAGTCAGAACACTAAATAACTAATTTTTGTCTAAAACACTGAGATGTTCAAATAAAAATATAATGTCTACCATTTATTAATTGCTTCATATGAGCTATAAACTAAGATATGATCTCATCTTGTCCTTACAACATACAAAAAAGTAGGAATTAAAACTTTCCTTATTGTATGAATAAGAAAACTGAAGCCAGGGAAGTTAAATTACTTGATCAAGAGCACCCATTTAAGATTTGCTGAGCTGGGGTCATGCCCAGCCTCTTGGATCACAAGTCAGTACTCTAACTACCAGGTTATAGTTTTAACATAAAAGGGTTATTGTTCACCTGTTGTGGTAATTAGGAGATACCCCAATAAGCATGAACCAGTAAGCACAGTACCCCAACTGTCTTTTTCTTCATCCATTTTGTTAAAACCTGTTCATTGTGAGTGTGTAACTTCTTTGGACTTCAGGTTCTCATGTATGAAAAGAAACAGCGCCTAATATTTTTACCCACTCTATAATTCTACAATGCTGTGATTATTATCAACAAGCCATTTGCTCTAAGTAGGACATAATTGGAGACCCTGGTGACTTAAAGGGTAAACCAAGAGAATAAGATTCAAACAAGCAAATTCTAAGGAAACAGAGGTAACATTCTTAATTTCATGCAGCTCTTTTTATTCTCATTCTCTTCCTTTCATCCTGAATTCACTGTTTGTTTTTTTTAATGTATCAACCTTGCCTTTCTTTCATCTTGTAATAGAACCAATACAATACCAACTGGCCTTGCTTCCTCTACCCAGCATTCCCCACCTTGAAAACTAAGCCATCTTTGACTGAGCAAAATACATGATGCCCAACCTCTGTGTGTTCCATATATCTCTCTAGGGGGTATATGCCATCTTCTCCCATTCCATGAGAAACTCAGACACAGCCTATTGTGTTACCTTGTCAGCCAAAAAATGTTTGCTGAGCATTGCTTCCTGAAGTTTGTTTTTACTACAATTATAGGTTATCAAGGAACTTCAGTGTAAGAGGATGAGATCCCATTTCACAACGAGCAGATTAAAATTTGAAAGCACTGGAGTGGGCATCGGGCAACAGAAACTGTCATAAACTGCTTGGTGGAGGGATGGGGAAACTTCTACAACTACTGTAGAAGGAGTTTATCAAAATGATAGAAATTAGTGCCCTGGCCAGTGTGGCTCAGTGGGCTGCAGTGTCAGCCTGTGGCCAAGGGATTGTGGGTTTGATTCCTGATCAGGACACATACCTAGGTTGCGGGTTTGATCCCTGATTTTTGGTCTGGCAGTGTACAGTTCCCCTATCTGTCGTGTTCAGGAGGCAAACAATTGATGTTCCTCTCTCACATTGATGTTTCTCTCTCTCTCTTTCCCTCTCTCTAAAAGCAATGATAAAATGTCCTTGGGTGAGGATTAAAAAGAAAAAGAAAAAAAATTTTAAGATATGCATGCCTTAGAACCCTATAATTTCACTATCATACATGTGCACCCATATATATTCTGAACATGTCCATGGTAGTACTGCTAGTAACA
Organism: Tonatia bakeri; assembly: GCA_004024845.1. Taxonomy (NCBI): domain Eukaryota; kingdom Metazoa; phylum Chordata; class Mammalia; order Chiroptera; family Phyllostomidae; genus Tonatia; species Tonatia bakeri. The sequence continues at coordinate 2,232 of PVIA01003341.1, forward strand.
TGGAAAAATGTGACTAACTTAAACCTTCACAAGCAGAGTAACAGATTCATGAACTGTGATAGATGCAAACAGTGGAATACTATTTTCACCAATCCAAATGAATGAGCCAGAGCTACATGTAACAACATGAATAAATCTTTTTTTCCCCACATATTTTTACTGATGTTCAAGTATAGTTGTCTCCATTTTCTCCTCACTACTCCCCTCCCCACCCCAGCCATCCCCTAGAGCAAGGGGCATAAAGGAAAGAACATGAATAAATCTAAAAAGACAATAATGAGAGCAATAAAACTAGTTGCAGAATGCTACACACTATATGAAGCCATTTAAATAGTTTGAAAACATGTGAGACAACAGAATATTTTGTTTACGTACATGTAGTTCAAAACTCTCAAAAAGAACTTGGAGGATAACAAACAGAGTCAGGAAAACGGCTACTTCTGTGGAGGAAGTGATTGGCTTCATGGGGCAGAAAGCTTCAGTAATATTTAGTGTCCTTCATTCTTAAGTAGGTATTGTATACATGGTTATTTTTTGTGTTAGTTTTATAGTTTTTTGCATGACTTAAACATTTTATAATAATAAAAGTAAATATTTTTTATTTTCTAAATATAAAATTATATTAAGAGATTCAATACATGTTTTCAGGTTACACACATTTTTCTCCCTAGACACTGTTGTGTCCCCAATGAGAATGGGAATCACTGCTCTAACTAATCTACACTTACATTGATTTAATCATCTAACATAATTTTAAGTGGTGACAATGAGCTTAAGCAAGTACTACTTTATGGTGTTTACATCATTTCCTTCTGCCTTGTAGGGAAGCCCAAATTTTCTGGGAAATGGTAGCAGCCAGGAGAATAATCTAATTATCTGGTTGCTAGATTGTCCAACCTCAGCAAATTTATGCTGGGCTCAGGGCTGCTGAGTGGAGCAACACTAGCTTAGTCAAAATCAAAAGAAAAGCTTTGGTCAGCAGACCCCAGAACTCTCAAGTACACAGACTTGAAATAACCTTTGACTATATCATGCAGATTCTTTCCCTTCCTGATATTGTCCTTTGTGCCCAGGCTGCTTGGTAAACTGCCACCCCAAGGGGAACTAGGGAAATAAGCACTGTGTGGCCAGGCCTCCAATGGCTCTGTATTTCACTTGCCTGTGAGTCTCCTCAGTAAACAGTTATTAAATAAGGTTTGGTTCCCACTGCCAAGATAACGAGATTCATTTTATAATGGTTTGGCCTCCACTGAGAACTTGGACTCCATTTCCTCAGAGAACTACCATAACCTTGGCTCCCTCGCTCTTGTGGTTGAGTAATGCCCAGCATTCCACATTTTTTGGAACTATTCGCAGCTCAAGGTCTCAGGGGGTTTTTTTTTTCTCTTGAATTTACTTTTTTATTTTTCTCTTGAACTCATTTACTTAACTCCAATAGTCAGCCTCTCCTAGGCAACCTCAGTACTTTATCCCACCTACCTCACCTCCTCCACTACACATTTCATTACCACATTAGCTCATTTTGCCTCTTTTACTCAAGTACTATCTTGTGGAATGATTCTTGGGCAAGAGCTCTGATTCATTAACTATACCACTTCTATTTCACTGCTGACAACCCTGCTGTGTTCTCTCTCTTCCCCGGATGGGATTCCAGGGGACACCACTGAAATCCTTCTTTTGCAAGTGCCTTCAATTCCCTGGCGTTTCTCCCTCCATTGCACTCACTTAGCAAATACTGGCTTTCGTTAAGCCCATATATCTGTCTTCTCTTTGGCTGAATCCAAGCAACTAAATATTGCTGCAGAAAAAAAAATCACATAATTTGTTGAATGAAGTCACTTTAAATACAACATAAAAATCTCAAATAGAATTTAACACAAATCCTGATTTTATTATATCTTCTTACTAAGTTTTCTTTCTCAGTCTCTAAGGTCACTATTTCATAGTTTTTCTCTATAGGTCTTAAGCTTCCCATTCCTCCATTTCTCCTTTGCATTACTTACAACTTAACATCTTGCCTAATACTTGAGAAAAGAAAATCAATAAAATTGTAATAGTCAAGTAAACATATCCACAAATTTGGATTTGTGCCCACATGCTCTACTTCTTTCCTATTCAAAAGATAAACACACCCTTGCCTCTATTAATAGCCAATCTATCCACTTGTGCTGTTTATCACTTCCTATTTTGTCTTCTCAGAGACTTGCTTCTGGGGTGTATTAGTTATCTATTATTGCATAACAAATTCTTTTGAAGCATAACAGCTAAAACAGTGAAAATGTATTATTTTACATTTCCTGAGGGTCAGGAACCCAAGAGCAGTTTAGTTGGGTAAATATGAGTCAAGGTCTCTCACAAGTTAGCAGTCAAGCTATCTGGGCGCACAGTCATTACATTTGCCTGATTCGGGCTGGAGGAACCACTTTTGGAATAATTCACATGGTGTATGGTCACTTTCCCATGGCTCTTAGCTGGAGATTTCAATTTACCACTATTTGGGCCTCTCCGTAGGCTCCTCACAATATGGCAGCTTGCTTCCCCTATGAGTAAAGAGAATGACAGAATGAGAGAGAGAGAGAGAGAGAGAGAGAGAGCGCAGAAGCTGTAGTCTCATAAAATGATTTGGAAGCAACCGCACCATCACTTCTCTTGTATGTTCTTGGTTGCTACGAGGTAATGGAAAAAAACACATATTGTTTTCTCCCTCTAGTTCCTGGCAGAAAGCTCCTAAAATCACTGAAATTTCCTAAATGATAAGTGCATTACAAGCATCTTTTAATATTTGGTCTTTGACCCCAGTTCTTGGCACAGAGTTCCTAAATCCCTTGGAATTTCCTGGGGATATCAGTCTTTTGTTCTAATGGGGTGGCTCTTGGTGGGGTGGCTCTAGATGGGGACTGGTCACCAGAAATACCAGCCATAATTAGAAGTTTGGAATTCCCCACCCAAACCCCACATTCTCTGGAAAGGAGAGAGGAGATAGAAATGAGTTAATGATCAATCATGCCTGTGTGATGAAGCCTTCATAAAAATCCCTGAAGTATAGGCTTTGGAGAACTTCTGGTTTGGTAAATACCTGGAGGTACTGGGAGAGAGGATCCATGCCCTCTGTATCTCTTCCATCTGGATGTTCCCTTATCATTTCCTTTCCTCAGTCCTGTGAGCTACTCTAGCACATTAATTGAACCTGAAGAGGGGGTCATGGGAATCAATTTACACAGTCAATTACTCAGAAGCACACGTAACAACCTGGATTCGAGATCAGCTTCTGAAGTGGTGGGGGCTGTCTTAGGGAACTGAGTTCTTAACCTGTGGGAACTGATGCTATCTCCAGGTAAATGGTGTTTAATCTGAGCTAAATTGCAGGACGCACAGCTGGTGTCTCAGAGAATTGCTTGGTGTGGGAAATCTCCATAGGTACCTGGTTTCAGAATTGTTGTGAATATGGTAATAGCATGAGAGTAAAAGGAGAAACACAGGAAGAGGATTGAGGTTTGTCCTCAGTCACATAGACCAATCCAGGTACAATTGGGAGGTCTATACAGGGTGTGAATACCAAGCGGTGGGATCACTGAGACTCATCTTGGAGGATGGCTACCCCGTACAGTTACCATTGTGCAACCTACATTGTAGATATCTCTCTTCCTATTGGAGCATTGCCATCAGAATAAAAAGTTGCTTCTACTAAAACAAACAAACAAACAAAAAACTTCCATGGTCTCACATTCCCCTCCAACTGCCACCTAATCTGTTTGCCAAATCTCACCACCAAACATTGCAGGACTTGATAACCACTGTTACCACACTATAGCCCTTCTCGTTCCGTCTCTAATCCTCTCTTCTATTTGCTGGTCACATTAGCCCTCTGGAATAATTCTTGTCAAAGTCAGCAGTGCATACATAAAGGAAATAAATCAGCAATGATTTTATGTTGCCAACTCTAATGGACCCTAATCAACCTTCATCTTACCGTAGCTGCTAGCAGCATTTTTAAATATTGCTTCTCTTCTGGTTTGCATGCAGAAGCGAATTTAGGTTTCATGAGACTTGAAACTTATGCAGTTTTGACCACTCTATTTTAAAAAAAGAATAAAAATTATAATTTTAATATTACATGTGAAAGTAAATATTTATTTAAAATAAAAAATCAATCACAAAAACGTTAACAGTAGAAACTCAAAAATGCCACCAACACCAAATGTAAAATATAACACCACCCTTTATACTTTTTTCTTACAGGTTTGGCTGCATAATTTTTATTACCTCTTCATATAATATTGATTTTGATATATTATTTTCTATAATGAGAATAGAAAGATAATTTAGTTTCTCTTCTGGAATGATTGATCAAAAAATCATTTTTATTATTTTTATTTTACAAAAATCTGCTTTCCATTATAGCAATAGTGATTAAGCTATAACTTGTTTAACTTAAGTCCCCCTGTCTGTTTTTTTCTTCTTTGCTACCATTTTTCACTAGGTATCAAAATATAAGTACTCCTTATTTTTACTATCTTTATCCTCCACGTAAATATGCCCTTGGATTAAAAAGCCATGTTCTTAAAGCAGAGAAAATACAGATGTTTCCACTTGCCCATTACCCCACGCAGCAATGATACTAGCTTTTTAGAGTATATGCCAAGTTAGCAATCCGAGAGTGTATTGAATCAAAGCTGAAATTTGCAGCGCCTCTGATGTGTAATGAAGTTGCACATTTTTACCATGCGTTCACTCTAGCATATGGGTTTTATCATTGAACTCAAGAGATTGTATTTTGGATTCCCTTCTGCTCTAATAAAAATGTACACATACCAATGCTTCTGTCCTTATTTGGAGACACAATTGGTCATCTGTTAGAGCGTGTAGATATGCTTTCATTACTCTGCTGAAAGAATAGTCATGATAACTTAATTATGCAAAATAACATCACTAAATAGCAGTTTATATTATATCTACATATGGTCATTTTGAAAAAATTACATGATGGCATGAACTATCAGTATGCAGAATGAATATCATTGGAACAAATATGCTTAATGTTTTTTGAGGAAACATGGAATTTAAAAGCATAAGCTTAGTTTTAGTGTTATTGTCCTTAACCAAGCTTTCGAATAAATGCTCACATTTATGTGAATGCTTAATTTGCGGACTTAAGGAATTCTCAAATTACATTCAGAAACAAATATTTCTCAAAATATTACTTTTAAAGTATTTATTTATTGCAATTAAATGTAGTTAAATCACATCCGACAAAAGAGTAGAAGTACTCAGAAAATTCATTACTTCCTTTGGACAACATTTAAATATTTGAACTAAAATTAGATATTTGACTAAGTTTATACTTAATGGCTGCCATCAATGTGCAGTGTAACTTCAAAGGCCATGATATTGTAAATTAAATTTAAGTGGTTTTAAATTTTCTTTTTTTTAAGTATATTTTATTGATTATGCTAATTTAGTTGTCCCATTTGTTTCTGCCCCCCTTTGTTCAGGACCATAGATCATATATATAAGTTCTTTGGCTTCTCCATTTCCTATAATTTCTTAACCTCCCCTGTCTATTTTGGTTTGCAGGCCGGTGCTCAATCCACTGAGCTACACCGGCCAGGGCTTCCCCCATCTATTTTATACCTACCAATTATGCTTCTTATTCCCTGTACCTTTTCCCCATTCTCCCCCCTTCCTCTCCCTCCGTGTGATCTCCATTTCTGTGATTCTGTTCCTGTTCTAGTCATTTGCTTAGTTTGCTTTTGTTTTTGTTTTAGGTTCAGTTGTTAGTAGTTGTGAGTTTGTTGTCATTTTACTGTTCATATTTTTTTATCTTCTTTTTCTTAGATAAGTTCCTTCAGCATTTCATATAATAAGGACTTGGTGATCATGAACTCCTTTAATTTGACCTTATCTGGGAAGCACTTTATCTGCCCTTCCATTCTGAATGATATCTTTGCTGGATAGAGCAATCTTGGATGTAGGTCCTTGCCTTTCATGACTTGGAATACTTCTTTCCAGCCCCTTCTTGCCTGCAAGGTTTCTTTTGAGAAATCAGCTGATAGTCTAATAGGAACTCCTTTGTAGATAACTGTCTCCTTTTCTTTTGCTGCTTTTAAGATTCTCTACTTATTTTTAATCTTGGGTAACTTAATTATGATGTGTCATGGTGTGTGCTTCCTTGGGTCCAACTTCTTTGGGACTCTCTGAGTTTCTTGTACTTCCTGGAAATCTATTTCCTTCTCCAGATTGGGGAAGTTTTCCTTTGTTATTTGCTCAAGGAAGTTTTCAATTTCTTGCTCTTCCTCTTCTCCTTCTGGCACCCCTATGATTTGGTTTTTGGAATGTTTAAAGTTATCCCAGATGTTCCTAAACACCTTCTCATTTTTTTTGAATTTTTGTTTCTTCATTCTGTTCTAGTCAAATGTTTATTTCTTCCTTCTGCTCCAAATCATTGATTTGAGTCCCAGTTTCCTTCCCTTCACTGTTGGTTCCCTGTGTATTTTTCTTTATTTCACTTTGCATAGCCTTCACTTTTTCCTCTATTTTGTGGCCATACTCAACCATTTCTGTGAGCATCCTGATTACCAGTGTTTTAAACAGTGCATCTGATAGGTTGTCTATCTCCTGGTCTCTTCGTTCTTTTTCAGGAGTTTTGACCTATTCTTTCATTTAGGCAATATTTCTTTGTCTCTGTGTACCTGATACATTGTAAGGGGTGGAGCCTTAGGTATTCTCCAGGGCAGGGCAACCCCAGTGGCTGCATTGTGGTGCTGTCTGTTGGGGAGGAATCAGAGAGGGAAAAGTGTCACTTGTTTGGCTCTCACCCTGCTTTCAGTCACTTTCCCTGCTACTTACAAGCAATTTGGGCCTTTCTGGTACTGATTTCCAGGTGCATGGGTATGTGTACATTCTATGACCCTGTGGGTCTCTCCAATGAGCTTTCTGTGAGGCTGGGAGTTTTTCTCCCACCCCACCAACCTCGACAGATTTTTACAGCCAGAGGTTTAGATGCTTTAGTTTCCAGATCTGGAACCCTGGGTTGTGAGGTCTGTATCACTCCCTACTTATCTAGTTATTCCTACTGGTTTATCTTCCAGCCTCACCTGCCTCACCTGCCAGGTCCTCTCCACCCTTGCTTCCTATCTCAGCCCTTCCAGTCTGAATGAATGTTTCTTCTTTAACTCCTGGTTGTGAGACTTCCATACAGTTCAATTTTCTGGCAGTTCTGGTCACTTTTTCTTTGTAAATTTGTTGTCATCCTTCTTTTGGTTGTGCAAGGAAGCAAAGTCTATCTACCTGTGCTTCCGTGGCCTGAAGTCCAGTTTTAAATTTTCTTATGTTTATTGTTCTCACATGTGATCAAACCATTAATTGGGATAACCATTATAACAGTCATCTAATCAATGTAAAGAAATTAACACTGAAATAAAACTATCAAATGGAAATTTTCAATTTAAAATTATTTCCTATAAAATTGCTTTTAGGATTTTATGATAATTAATTAGGAAGTGGAGTATTTATTTGTTATTTCAAAATGAAAACATAATAATCACTAAAATTGATTGAGCATTTACTTCTCTAAAGTGTCCATTTCTATGTGTCTCAGCATTCTATCTTCACAACAGCCTTATGGGGAAGTACAGTTATTTTCCAAATTTCACAAAAGAAGACACTGAGGCACAACAGGCCCTGAAGGGTAAACCAAGATTCCAACCCATGAAGTCTTGCTCTTAATGGCCAACTTACATCATTTTCAAAAAGTCAGCACTGACTCAAAAGCATCTGTTAGACAGCTTACTATCTTCTCAAGAAAATGTTAAAGGGTGTCAAATTTGTTTTGTCTTACGTAACATTGAATCTTATTTAAAAAATTATAACACATGTCCTAAGTCTAATTATGTTTTTATAATATAACACTCCTGCATACACTCAAAATTATCATATTGGTCCTTTTATTTTATTGCCATTTCTTCATAGTACTTCACATTTCAAAACCATTTTCCTCTTTTGTTCTCCAAGTTCAGCACCAGTTCTCTGTTGCACGCCAGCCAAGTCAGGAGGGTCATTATCCTCTAATTGCTCAGCCAAATATTTGGGTAAATAATTGTATTTATTAAAATAACCAAATTGATTTTCTGTCTATAAGAAAAGACATTTTGAAATCTATATGCCTCTCAGTCAAAGTTTATGTCAATAAAATATTCAGTACAGTGGAGATTTGGAAATCATCCAAGTAATCTGATCAATAGGGAGACAAACTCAATATATTCTATCCTAAAGATTTCCACCTCTTCTGAATTACTGTCTTCAGACTACATTGATACAATTAGCCCAATAATCACCATATCTCAATGCCACTTTCATTCCACTGTTCACTCCTCGGTATTGTAAATAGTTGGTAGATACCGCAGGTTTCCTCACATTGTGGCCCTCTCTTAAGGGTAGTGAACAGTTGAAAAGTTAACCAATTACAAGAAATCTCAAGATAATGTATATTTTAACTGAGTTGTAACTGATTGCTCTCATCAATCTAATGATTATAACGATTTGCAAATTAATGTGAATGTTCTGTATTACTTTAATATTGATAAACTATTTTGACTTTAAATTTCCTACCAAATGCAGAGATTTGTCTGGGAATTTTTGACAGCATCTATTTTACCTATTTGAAACTGTACCTTATTCAGTTTTTAAGCAGGAGTTCTAAGAACTGGATGTCCAGTTAATTTTAAACACTTTAAACACTGTCCTGACTTTGCAGCCATAGCAGTAATCGAGAATTGCTCCATTTCAGTCTCAAGTGTTTTGTGACACTGATAACGTTCAAGAAGTCTCCCATGTCTTATTTCTTCTGTTTCATGATAACATTATAAGTCATTCAAGGTCATGTTTTCTGCTTGGAGCAAATACTACAAATTATGTGTAATGAAGAGTCTACTGTTATTTTAGGAATAGCTAGCTATCTTTTCCTAGGGAACTTTTTTTTCATTTAAAGTAGAAATAATATCAATTCACAAGATTAAGCCACAGATTTTATTACATTTGGTGTCAGAGAAAGGATTTGGGCATTAGTGTATCATTTTGGATTCTAGGAACTCAAATTTTTTAAAAGGAGATTAATCACCTATTTATGAATGTCAGCTTATGAAAAATACTAAATGGTATGAAATGACTATATAGAGAATGGTCTAAAAATAAGAAGTAAAAGTGAGGCAATTGCTATTTTGCATATATTCATGGCACTGTCTTATTATTTTACACATTAAGCTGATTGGTAACTTTTGAAAGAACTGATCAGGTCCCAGAAAATGAAAGTATCTAACAAATACAAGGAAATCCAATGTGAACTTTCTAAACTTAATAATGTGCTAACTAGCTTTGGATGTCTTCCTAATTACTTCTTAATGCTTTGTCCAAGTCATCAAAAACTGCTCATATACCTATTGAACCCATGATTAGAGACATACCCATGAAATTTAACATATCTTAATATTAAATATTACATATCTCAATGTTTAAATCTTAATACATATATAAATCTTAGCATATGTACTTATATACTATATATATAGAATGTTAAGTTACAGAAGGAATACATACAGATCATATGAAAGTGTGTGTAAGTTATTTACCTATGTAGAAATACTGAAATTTTTAAAGTACACCTGATTTTTTTGTTTTAACATTTTGGTCCAATTTTTTACCTGTTTTCTGCTTCATTATTTCTGCTTTGTGCCCAAATTATGTCTAAAAACACAACATGAATCTTTTATCTGTTCTCATTTAAACTTAAAGCAATTTTCCTTAATGTTTTTAGATCCTGGTAAGTCATATAGATATCTTGTTTTGTTGTTATTTTTAACCTTTAAAGTGCCTGTCTCCTACATATGTATAAGTGAAAGTCTAATTGGTCTAGCTTATAGGTACTAACCACAGAGAACTTTTTAAACCACGATCTAAGAAAGGAATAGCTATTTGCTAAGTTATCTGACACTGAGATAAGATACAAAATTAACCTGATATTTAGGAAAATGTTTTTGAATAACAAACATTTTCTATTTTCATTCTCAGCCTAAGTATAGTGCTAAAATAATGCTACCTGGAATCACTAAAATTTAGACAGGAAAGAAAAGAAAAGGGTTTCTATGATTTGATCATTTTAATTACATTGAAAATAAGAAACTAGAAGCATGGCATTTTTCAAAACATTACCCAAAATGCTGAACAAAGTGAAAAGTGCAAAGGAAAAGTAGATATATTGCTCCATGTAAATATATCAAATTTACTACTAACATTTATTAAAATAGGCAGTGTAGTTATATAGGTCAGAGACCAAGCCGAAAGGCAGGAACCACTCTAGGTATTATAAACAGAAGACTTTCACAGAGAAAATGAGTGACTAGTTGTTGGAAGTCTGAGAGAGCAAAGAGGGAAAGCTGATATGAAGAGATCAATAATGTAGAAGTCAGCCTGTGGAAGAAGTGGTGACACCAGAAAGTGAAAGACTGAAATAGAAGCCTTGTGGGACTGGGGCTTGGAACTCTGAGAGTGGCTTCCATGGCCACTGCGCAGATCACTGAGGCAAGTGCCCACAGCTCAGAGGCAGACCTCTGAGACAGGATGCCTCGCCAGGATGCTCAGTCTGGTGTAGCCAGCATGTGAGGACAAAACTGATGTTTGGGAGGTAGGGAGTGGGGTTATCGAGAGGAAGCACAGCTGACGTGTCAGTCACTGAGAGGCATGCCCTGGTGCTCGGACCACTGAAAACCATGGGCCAAACAGTGCTGGAAGCACTAAGAGATATTAGAAGCTCGTGCCTTCACTGTCTTCTGTTCCTGGAGGCATACAGACCAAATGAAAAATGATTATGAGCTTGTTGTCTTTTCCTGCTGCCTTCAAATAACTCCCAGCTCCAGCCCCTCCTTACTCCCAGCCACTGGTGATCACTGATCTCCATTCTATTTCTGTGGATTTGCCCATTCTGGATGTTCCATAAAAATGGAATCACACAACATTGCAGCCTTTATTATGCCTTCTTTCACTCAGCAAAATGTTTGGAAGATTTGTCCATTAGGAAGTGCATTAGTACCTCATGCATTATTATGAATGAATAATATTCAATATATTCCAACATCTGCCAATAATACTCCATATAATACTTCATATTGTATTTTATTTATTTACTTATTAATTGATAAACGTTTGGGTTATGTCCACCTTTTGGCTTTCATGAATAATGTCCATGTACAAGTGCTTAGGTGAACATATGTTTTCAATTCCCTTGGCTAGATATCTTAAGGGTGGAATTGCTGGATCTTATAGTAACGCTCTGTTTGAATTTTTGAAGAATGGCCGAAGTGTATTTCAGAGCAGCTGTGCTACTTTGCCTTCCCAACAGCAACGTAAGAGCGTTCCCACTTCTCCACATCCTTACCGGCACTCGTTATTGTATGTCTTTTTACAGCCGTGACACTGGGTGTGAAGAGTTATCTTAACATGGTTTTGATTTGTGTTTATCTAATGACTGATGATTTTGAACATCTTTTCATGGACTTATTGGTTATTTGTATATCTTTTTGGATAAAGACCATTCAAAACATTTGTCCATTTTTAATTGCATTGTATTTTTTATTGATGAATTGAAAAGGTTCTTTATATATTCTGGGTACTAGGCCCTTTTAAGACATGTGATTTGAAAGTGTTTTCTTTCCGTTTTGTGAGTTGTCTCTTCATTTTCTTAACGATGTCCTTAAAAAAAACCAAAAATTTTCAAAGGACACCAACTTGTTGTGGTAAATACATATACAGATGATATATTGGAGAATTGTATTTGTGAAGCCTATATCATTTTATTAACCAATGTCACCCAAATAATTTTAATACAAAAAAGAAAACAAAAATTTTAATTGCAATTAAGTTCAAGTTACCGATTATCTCTTTGTTGGCTTGCACTTTAGGTATCATATCTAAGAAACTACCACATAATCTAAGGGTTTTGTTAATTGTTGACATTATTATAGGTGTCCTCCATTTCCCCGCTTTGCTTCCCCCACCCCAACCTCACCACTTCCCCAGAACGCTTCGACACTCACCGCAATTTTGTCCATGTCCGTGGGCTGTGCACATATGCATATATGTTCTTTGGCTCATCTCTTCCAGTCCCCCCAGCTCACCTCCCCACGGAGACCTATCAGTCTGTTCCCTGTGGTCCGTGCCTCTGGTCCTACATTGTTTGTCAGTTTATTTTGTTCATTAGATTCTACATAAAAATGAGATCTTATGGTATTTGCCTTCCTCTAACTGGTTTATTTTGCTTTACATAACAATAAGCCAGTCAGAGGAAGCAAATACCATATGATCTTATTGTTTTCCTTCTTATATATAAGTCTTTGATCCAGTCTAAGTAAATTTTTTCTATATGGTATGAGGTAAGCGTTCAACTTTACTCTTTTGCATGTGGATAGTCAGTTGTCTGGTGCCATTTGTTGAAAAGTCTATTCTCTCTCCCCATTGAATGTCTTTGTATCTTTTTCAAATTTATTTGAGAATAGATGTGGGGTTTTTTCTTGAACTCTCAGTTTCATACATTGATCTGTAAGTCTATCTGTAAGCCAGTACTACTGTATCTTTTAAGTCTTATTTTTTTACAATTTTATACAGAGTATATAGAGATAAAATGACATGATGTCTGGGATTTACTTCAAAATAATCCAAGGGATGAGGATAGGAGGAGTGAGTAGGTGTACCAGTTAAATAAGATTGGTGATATATTATTAATTGTTGAACCTGTGGTGTATGCACAGAAGTCCTTTGCACACTCTAATTTTTATATTTTCAATAACAAAAAATGCACAGAGTGTCCACCACCACCACCACAATAGTATAGCTTTTAAAGAAGTAGGAGAGCAACTTAGGTTTATTTTCCCCATGTGGAAATTCTTTCCCAGCATATTTCAGGAAACTTCATATTTCTGATTTCTGAATCCTTGAAAATTGATTTATAAAATCAAGAAAACAGAGCAGAAGCCTTACAATTCTCCTGTAGGATTTAGAGCTTGACAATCAACATAGAAACATTACTAGTTAGAAGAAATTGCCGATGCCAAATAGAAAGCAAGAACGGGAAGTGCCGGCATTGAAGGTAAAGGGTAGGGTGGACATTTCTGGGAACCAGGACAGGAGCGCGTTGGAGGGAAGTGGTTCCGATTGAATCCATCTTACTTTTAGTTGTTGTCACATTGTAAATGTGTTCCTGACCCCGACTGCTGCTAACAGTGAATCATCTTTACAAATATATAAATATTAATAAGATTATTTACGTAGCGTACTTCATACAAATCCTGTAGGTGATGTTCTAAGAAATAAGTTTTGGAACCAAAATACACCCTTAAATTAGTTATTTTGACATGTCATCCTGCATATTACTGTCAACCTTGCTAGAGAATTTGAATGTTATGTTATTTGCATACCACCCAATGATGTTCCCTCACATTTCCCAGGGATTGGATGTGTGCTGTGGTACAGTTCTTTGTAAATATCTGAACTGAAGAAATAAAATAGAATTCATTGGGGATACTCCAGCAGGAATTCAGAAACTGATCTAAAATCTGTATTAACAAAGGCAACATTAATTTTAATTACAAATCCAAGTCAGGGCAAGCAAACACAATACTTTCATTATTAAAAAGGAACAAGATTTATGGAGCAACTGGTCGTTCTAATGCTTATTGTAAAGAAGCTTGTGGATATAGTCTTAATAATTTGATCTACATAGTTGAAAATAAATGTATATTTTTTCTGGACTGAAATATTTATTTTAAAAAAATCAAGATTACATAATAGAAAGTTTTGACCTATTGCATTTCAGAAAGACAGTGGCCTAAAGCTAAGAAGCTTTTATAAATAAGCGATCACTCAGACTCAGTTAACAGAATCTTTTCTCAGCAAGACCCAGAAACTCACTGGAGAGGAGACTTAGTAAAGGATCGGACTCTGTATTTTATGGAATGGGAGTTCAAAATGTTATTTGGCCATAACAGGAAAGACTGATCCCTTAAGGCTAGAACAGTCAGAGACATCTGGAATTTGGAAAGAATTCAAGTTCTAAAAGTAAGAATGAAGTGAATGAACCCTAGATTTTCAGCTTACAAGAGAGGAGTAGCACAGTCACTATTGTATAGGAAGTGTCCTACACAGTTCTTCTTGACCACCATGGAAAACCTGCTAGAAGGAGAGGGAAGCAGTGTCACAGGGACATAAGAAACGGCTGTCTGAGTATCAGGATGATAAATTGCTATTTAAGTGTAGACATCTCCAGCTCTAGGGATGTTTAACGAGAGGTTGAAAGTTACTTATTCTGACTAGTGAAATCCAAGTGTCTGAAGTAGGGAGGTTGGGCTCTTTGTGTTCTTTCAAAAGTATTACACTGTCTATCTTTGTGAGAGTCAGAATTTGAGGTTTTATTTACTTTAGGTGACAAGCTTTTACCAACTTAAGATCTTTCACTGTGCTATGATCGTATAAGAAATAGTCAATGTAGATAAATATAAATGATCTTGAAATTTAAATCACAAGCAATACCAAATGTAAGAGATTCTCTTCTCCTTTGTGTGGAGAGGTGGTACATGCAGGCACACGTGGCAGGGGGGCCATTGCAGCATGTAGAGAAGAGGGGATGTTTTATGCTTATGTCACCAGCCCATGATTAGATCAACTCTTACAAACATAAAGTGAGACTTTGGGGTGAAAGGTTGAGTATACTTTCCAAGAGAACAGTTCTTTCCCTGTTAGTCAGGATGACGAGCCTAAGTGACCACTTCATAGATACAGCTGGCATTTTGCAAACTGAAAACAAGCATGGCCAAGCTATTTTATTTTCCAATGACTGCAAAGTCAGAGACTACTGTACCCACAAATATGCTCACTTAGAAGAGAAGAGCACTTCCACTCATTTTTCACCTGAAAAGTTTGACAGTTGAAGGTGAATTGACTGGCAATTTTTTTTGTTTGTCTTTTTATACTTGCTGCTCTTTTACAGAGAAACTTAAAGATCAATTAAGTATATTATACTATGTTGCAATTGTATAGCATTTAACTAAAAAACTAAAAGCAATAAAGCTTTTCAAGAGCGGAAAAGAGGTATAATAGTCCATTAGAAGTGGATTATTTGTATCATTAAGGGGAATGATTATGTTCTTTGAATGAGAAAACACACTGAAGAAACAATTTGATGGTGAACAAACATTTGGTTAATAGTTATGCAGCATATATTCAAGCACAAATAAAGATGTATGTATGTGACTAATAGACAAAAGAATTTAAAGCATAAGTTGCATATACCATTAAAACCAGTTATTCCTGCAAAACCTGTAAGATTTTGCATCAGTTCACATTATTATGTTAATACACATTTTAAAACATATCAATTTTGAATTATAATTTGCCATTTCCTTTACTATTAAGAGTGAAATTGCTGCCACTGGAGGATTTATACACCTGCCAGATGCTGCACAATTCTTCAGTCAAAATGCAAGTATCTCAATCACAACCCATATGTATTCTCAGCCAACCATGGGACTTGAAACATACCCTGCCAATTACATGGAAACATACACAATTGTATGGGTTTGGAGACTGCTGGCAGAGTTGGGTGTGGGTGTACCAAACACATCTGTTCACCCACATACACATGAACGATACTCCTTTTCTTCTGTTTCCCCCCTAATTATTGAATTCGGCACTGCCAGAATACTCAAGCACTAGTCTTAAATAGAGAATAGTAGAAAGTTATAAAGGAAGAACTCCATATGGGTGAACACATGCCATAAAAATGAGATTTTGATTTTGCTAGATTGAAAAATTATCATATTTTACTCTAAAGTTCTCAGTGAGATCTTACTAGGAACAGAGAAAAATATTTTCCTTTGAATGTTCTCAAAAAGAAAATAACAAAATTAGCATAGTATCTTAACCTTTTTGGTATTGTCATAGAAGCCTGGAAGGAGGGGCCCCAGGCACATAGGCACACAATCACGATAGCAGGAGCCGGGCTGAGGCGGCACAGATCTGCACTGTCACCTCAAAGGTTTCCCAGTGCTTGTTTGTATCTGGGACTGGTGTTAGCCAGAGACCATTTTTTTCCAGATTACTTAAATTTTTACTTAGCAGGTTCCAAATTTTATCTTATGTTGTAGTATTTTATATCTGAACTCTAAGCCTCTAGAAACCCTCCATCAGCACCTAATTGGTGTCTCCTAGCCTGCTGTGACTTGGGGAATTTTGTAGTGTGTCTTGCTATAATTGTGACAAATATCAGATAAAGGAGAAAGGGCTGGAGTGGGGGCCAGGCGGGCTCTACAGGAACTCTGTGACAGATCTTCGTGTGGCCCCGAATTTCAGTTTTCTCTCCCGGAAAACATGAGGTCGGACTCCCTGGTCTCTAAGTTCTTTGATATCTCAGGAACTGTTTCACTTCTCCAGACAATTTTGTTGTTGCTATTATTTTAAATCTCTGTTTATTTTAATTTTTTTTTAGTTTGATGAATAATTGATCTCCTTTAGAAGTATTACTATATCTTATTCTCTCAATTATTTAGGGGCAAGTTCTTTCCTAAAAATTCAAGTACAAAATGAAGCTTAACATATGGATAGTACAAGCCACCCTTCTGTGGTACAATGACGTACTTTTATCTCCCCAGAATGAAATCATCAGTAAACATGTGACACCTGGATGAGAAAATGGATGAGGAACTGAGTAGATCAGGTAGTATCATGTACCAATCAGAAAACAGAATTTACATTTTAACATCTTTTTCATCCTTCACTTGTTTTGATTTTGTTAGTTTACAAATGAGAGTAAACACTGTCCCTTTCAGATTTAAGTATAGCTTTCTAATCTATATGGAGAGAGGATAATTTTTGCTAGAATTTATTCTATCTTAATTTGTTACTTGACTTCTTTAATATCTCATAACTAATAATAGAGATAGAGCAATTCTGTTATATGTGTATCTATCAATCTATATATACATACACACATAACTATATATGTCTATGAAGCACAATATATAAATACACATACACCCTGGACATTTATTGGTAGAAGGATTATTTTGTGTTAAGTAGCTGTGTGCAATGAACCTGATTTCTTTCTTTTTACAACTTCCCCTTCTATTAAAGACTGTTAAACTCAGAGCTTAGATCTGCTAGGCAGCAGACTCAGTAACAGTAAATGAAGTGCCCTGAGCTTACATCAGACTAATTAGTCTAAGGGATAAAAAAAAAAAAAAGGGATGGGGGAAGGGCTTGGGAGGACTTTTCAGGTTGCTTGTGAAAGGCAGTTTGCTTAATTAAGCCAACCACTAATTGTTAAATATTTTTCAGGCATTAACAGAGCTACTCTGAGTGTAATTAAATTTTGATTTTAGTGGTATTTGCAAGGATTAAAGTCACAATCTGCTGAGGCACTGAGGTTAGTTAATATTCACTTCACTGCCACAGCTGTCCTCCATTATAATACAAAGGACAGGAAAAGAGACAGCAGAATGGGGTGAAGTAATGGGAAAGCTATTCATTCATCTGAACCACTCGGCACTCCACAGCCTTGTACAAATGGGTCTGAGCTGGGTGACACACAACCAGGCGTTAAATCCGATTTAGCCCAATACAATAACGGGGTGTCTGAGCCCTGTGCATTTTTTATTTTTATACATGAGACCATGGAATGGATTTCTTAAAAAGATAATCATATGATTATCATACGTTTCCATCCAAGTGACATTTCTGGATTTATTAGCTCGGCAGGAGCCCGCCAGGATTGTAAACCAATTCCTGCTAAGCCATTATTTGTCCCAACTGAGCATGAATGAACCCAGTGGAAGGTGGTGGTGATTTTAAATCTCTCGTAAAGTGTATGTTGGCAGGATCAATGTTTCAAGTTCTTTTTTTTTTTGACTGAGGCTGCACCCCTCAAAAACAAAATGCCCCAAGGAGTTATATGAACTTGAAATGGATGAAGCTTAGCATCTTGTGACTGACAAGGAACATTCCTAGTACTGACTCATAACATTTCTGGGGTTTTATGTGTTGTTTTTGTTTTTTTTTTAATTTAATAACTTTAATCAGTGTCTTCCAGTTATTACTTCAAAAAGAGAATAGGCATCAAAAAAATTCTGCCTGTCATCCCTTTCAACACCACCCTCCAAAGTAAGAGTCTAACCTAGAATCTACTGTCATTTTCTGTTCCATCATTGCATTGGCTATTGATGGTAGAGTTTTCGGAATAATCCACAATCCAGGGTTTCTGCGCCCATTTGAGGGCCATCAGTGGTATTAGGCTGCCAGGATATGCAAAGTACCAGTCTTGGAACTACAATATGAGCTAGGCTAGAGGTATTAATGTGAGGCATCTAGCCACTTACATCCTATATTGGTGAAAATCATTTTTAAAAAATCACTGAAAGGAAGGAAAGGGGAAGGAAGGGAGGGGAAGGAAGAAAGGGAAGAGGAAGGGAGGAGGGAGTACTAATCTAGCAAAATTTTATGTCAAGAGAATCTATTTATGAGACAAGTTTAAAAACCAAGTGCTTTGTATTGGTCACACAATCTCTTCTGTAATGTAGTTGAATTACTGTATAGTGAACACTACATTTGAGTTTGTTCTATAGCAAAGGTTTTGTCTGGCTGTTTCTGCAGGCAAAAAAGTAGAGAGATGATGAGTGGATTACATGGCATAATTACTTTGAATTTCAATTAATATTAGTGAAGTTTAATTCTAGTGTTAAAATGACCCTGGCCCAAAGGACAAGGTTACTTTTTTAAGGGGCTTTGATTTTTCACTTCACATGAAACCCCACTCAGCAACTGGGAAATTATTTCTATTGGATGTCAGAACTTCCTATTTGAAAGAGCACAATGCTGTGCTATGGAATGAAATTTCACAGAAAGCAACATTAACCATGTAGTACAAAAATGCTATGTAAATGTCTCATGATGCCCCGATCTCTGTGGTCTCTAAGTGACTAGAAGTAATGAGAACGTTCTTATCCTTCACTAGTTGCACCTCATGGCTACTGTGTGTGGCGTGACCCTTTGTCCTACACTCTGGCTTGCAACCCTCCCTCGATGCCTTAGTAACAGCCGTGTGGCCGCTTCTGCGTGCTGCCTTTTCCTTAGTTTCTTAGCTTAAGCTGCAGTGTTTCCTTTCAAAACTTTTCATCTTGGAAGAGGAAAACAAATTTTTTTTTCAACACTATGCTTATTTTAGTAAATGAATAAAACAAACAAGCAAACAAACCAAACCCCACTCCCAAGGAGGACATTTCTCTCTTCATCCTTTCTTTTGTTATTAATCATGCATAGCAGTCACTATACACAATCCCAGATGAAACTCTAATTTTCCACATCATATCAGTGATTAGTGGACATTTGGTCCTGTCCAAAATGTCCACAGAGACATTTGGTCCATGCCAAAAGATTTTTGAAATTTGATTCTAGCAAAAATGTCCATGTGAAGCCCTGACCGATGGGGCTCCATGGTTGGGCATTATATCGCAAAGCGAAAGGTTGCCACTGGTTTGATTTCTGGTCAGTGTACATGTCTGGGTTGTGGGTTCACTCCCCAGTTCCCCATGAGGGAGGCAGACAATTGATGTTTCTCTCTCTCACATCAATAATCCTTTCATTCTCTTTCTCCCTCCTTTTCCATGTCTCTAAAAAATAAATAAATAAAATCTTTAAAAAAATGTCCTTGTGCATATCTGGTCCATGGGTCTTGCCTGTCAAAATGTCCACACTTAAGGCTCTGGCCAGGTATCTCAGTTGGTTAGAACATCATCCCCATACTCCAAGGTTACAGGTTCAATCCCTGGTCAGGGCACATGTAAGAATCAACCAATGAGTGCATAATAAGTAGAACAACAAGTAGATGTTTCTCCTTCTCTCTCTCTCTTCCTTTCTCTCTCTAAAATTAATCAATCAATAAAAAAATATATGTATATGTATGAAGGGAGACTTAAAAAACAGAACTTATTTATCAAAAATTGTGTATTCTTACATGTTTAAATTTCAGTCACCTTCAAAGTACTCTCCACTTGATGCAATACACCTATCAAGATGTTTTTTTCCACTGCTCAAAACAGCTTTTGAACTCATCAATTTTGATGCCTTTTAGTACTTTTGCCATTTGTTTTTTTTCCACCTCTTCCATATCAGCAAAACTTTTCCCTTTGAGAACTTTTTTCATCTGGGGAAACAAAAAGAGCCACTTGGTGTGAGTTCAGGTGAATAGGGAGGGTGGGGCACAGGGGTTATGATGTTTTTGATGAAAAACTGCTGAACACTCAGCAGGATGTGGGCAGGTGTGCTCATAAATCACCCATCATGAAATGGGCAAATGTATTGAAAGTCTTAAAAAATAAGTCACTGAAGCTAGATGTAGCCTCTCACAACAACATCAGCTGGTACACTGATACCAATGGGTTCCTAGAATACTCACCTAGCAGGGGAAACCTGAACTATAAGGGGCCTATCCTCCAGAAGATAATTTCTTCTGGGGGGTCTCCCCTTGTATATGTTCTAAAAAAAAGACCTCACTTAGAAAACATCCCTGAGTTCAAATAGCCCTAATGTTTATTTATGCCTTGGTTTTCAGGATTAATACATAAAAATGCCATCACATTTTATTGGTTCAATAATTATAAACAGGACCAACCATCAAGGACCTTCTGTCATGGACCAAATATCTCCATGGATGTTTTGGGCTGGACCAAATGTCCTACAAGGCATTTTGGTTGCAGTCTTGAGGCCCTTCTCTCTACTGCTCTTGCCTGGGGTAGAGGGAATACACATTCTTCGCTTTAGGGTACCTGACCCCCAATATATTATTTCAATAAACATATAAACATGAGAAACAAAATCTCCAATGATTTCAATGAGTAATGCTAATAATTTTTGCTATCACTATCCCTTAGATGCACAGTGCTTTTAGTCTCAAGAGATGAAGCCTAGATGTGTTTATGCTAATTAGCCCACAATTCTCTATTGGTTCCTGACAAAGGACAACTGTGAACAGTTTCAGAATGGTTGTTCAGAAAATGGCATTATTATACACTACCGTGGAAAACACCAAAGCTAGCTAGCTAGCTATCTACTCACACAACATGGATAGTAGCCATCTCTATGGCTGCTAAAGAAGCATGCTTCAATTAAACTGAGACACCTTTTCACAGACAGGATTGAAATGACTCTGGTCCACATTATCCAAATTCATAAAGAAGATTTCCATTTTACCTATGGAAACACAAGCATGTCCACTCTCTGATTTGCAGTTACCATCATGGCACAATGAAACTATTACACTTACCAAGTAGTTTGATTGATATTTCAAGATCTATTCCAACCAAACTGATACATCAGGAGGTTGTATCAGGAGTTTACATCAGTGAGCAAGGCAGTCATCAGCCAAGACACTTACCAGTTCTTTTTCATTTTTAATCCTCATCCAAGAATTTGTTTATTGATTTTAGGGAGAGAGGGAGGAAGGTGGGAGAGAAAGAGAGCGGGGAGACACACACACACACATCCATGTGAGAAACATCTGTCAGTTGCCTCCCATATGCAACCTGACCAGGGATTGAACACACAACTTAGGTATGTGTCCTGGCTGGAAATGACCTGCAACCTTTTGGTGTATGGGACTACATTCCCGCCAACTGAGCCACCTGGCCAGGGCACCAGTTCTTTAATCAAATCAGCTTGGAAACTAAAGCCTCTAAGAGATTTGCACCCACATTAAAAATACAACAAACAGCTTTGCTCTACTCCCCACATCCACCCCCAAATTCTAAAAAAACACTGTGTGGTGGGTATTATTTTTTATTATCATACTAGTTTGTTGAAGAAATAAAATTTATTTTAGGATAAACCAAGCTGAAAGCAAACTCAAATAATCCAAAGAATTGATTCATTTTATAATTTCTTACTCTTTTCTGGAGCTGAGTATTTGAAAGTCTCCCATTTTTCTTCAACATCACCAATTACTACTCTTAATAGATTTAAAAACACCTTGGGAAATGTTTGGAGTCCTGTTAATATTTCTTTTCAAATTAATTGTTTTATACTCAAAATAAAAAATTATTAGTATTTTTGTAAATTTACATTTGTTTGACTCTTAAAATTGTCTAACACAATCAACTTGGAGCTAGGAAGTATCATTATTCTGTTTGTTGTCCATGATTTATTAGATAATCCAAAATGCTTTGGAAGCATTACGAAGAATTTCACTTAGAGGCTTTTATAACGATTTTGTAATATACTAAAATTTAGGCCAAAATCATGCAAAAAATTCTTAAGAGTCTGAAGGTGCAGCTGAATCAATTTTTTTTCAAGCCAGTAATTTCATTCTTACTAAGATGTTTCTCACTCTATTCTAAAAGGAAAAACTCCTTCACTGTCATGAAGACAAATCATATATGTTACTTTTTGTTTTGCATCTAGGGTGGGTGTGGGGGAGACAAAGTCATGTAATTACATGTCAGCCAGGTTGTGTATTCTCCCTACTATTTGTGTGATACAAATATTTATGCCATGCAAATGCTTTGCCTTCCTAAGTCAGAACTCTGTGCTTAGAAGACCATAGCCATTAAATAATTGCAAATAGCGCAATTTGAGTCTTCTGACCACCCTGGAAGATCAAGTTGAAAGATTTTAGACTGCCAGAAAGCAAATGCTTGTTTAAACACATGTATGATATAATTAAGGGAAGACTCTAGGGAAATTATTTAAAGCACGTAAGAATCAAAGAGACTCACTTGAACAAGTATAAAATCTCTTCTTAAATAAAAGCTTTTCTTGGCTTTCTAAGAGATCATATTTGAAAAAAATGGGGGGCATAGAGATTATAATTCATTCTAGAACTATATAGCATAAGTAAAAGAATAATAAAAATGACAAATTGGGCAATAAAAAAGATTACAGAAATAATGCTTTCACTTATTGGGCATTCATTAAATTGACTTCTCAATGTAATTACTTTAACATTTCTACTTCTGATTCAGTACAGATTTTTTGATCATTAAATTAGATAGTAAATATTATATATTTTTCATGAAGGTAATTTATGGTCTAACAAATTCTCCAACAGAGAGTAAAAATGTCTTATCATCAAACCAGCACTTTCTGTAGTAAATTTTTGGACTTAAAATCATTCTTTAAAACGATTTTAACAAATATGTATTATGCAACCACTACATAAAGCACTTTGTGGTAAACTAGCACCTAATTGACACACAACAATTATTCTGCATGCCTCTGTATTTCCATAGGATTTTTAATGCACTCCATACACTATATGTATTTATACTCTCTGTATATGTTAGACATCATATAATAATTATTTTGGGTATGAGTATGTACCCCCACATAAATTTCAGTGGCACTGCAACCACCTGCAAAAAATGTACAACTTAGGGAAAGAAACATATACACCTAAACAAGTATCAAAAAATCACTATAAGAAAACAGATAAAGATTCAATTAAGTCCTCTTGAGGAAGGTAGGAAGAAAGGCTTTAAGAAATGAAAGTCAATCTAGGTTTTCAGAATACAGGAATTTACCAGAGGGCGAGGTAAGGAAAAACATTCTGGGCAAGAGAACAGAACCCAGCACAGCCATGTGGGAGTTCAAGGCCTGGACCCTCTGTAATGGAGCCTTGCTACTCCAACAGAGCTTTGACCACCTGGGAGCTTTCTGGAAATGCAGAATCTCAAACTCCATCCATGAACTTCTGAATTAGAACTTGTATTTTAACAACATCCCCAGGCTACTTGTGTGCCCACGAAGGACTAAAACACAGTAGCATAGAACGCTTGCGCTGTTGGAATGGTGGAAGTCCCGCCCCTGGAAAAGGTGGACAGAAGTGATAGGACACATCCAGACCACGGCATCTTTTGAGCCTGCAGCTCATCCTATAGGCATAGCGGGAAGCACACAGGGTGTTTAGAAGGGCAGAATAACACTACAAAACCAAAGTTTTAAGATGCTAATGCCTGTAGAAAATGACGAAGGAGAATAGTGAAGATGTTTTTGTAACAGTTTACGTAAAAGGTCATGATGAATCCCTGGCCTGAGACAACAGTAGTAAAAATTAAAAGAATGAGACACATTGCAGAGAATACCTCAGAAAGGATTGTCAAGATTCTATCACTGCTGTAAGAGGCCATATTCAGAGAGAGGAAGTTGAGAAAAAGTGTTACTTCTGGAAGTGATTAGTTCCAAGAGGACTCCTATGATATACTGTTGAAGTCAAATAGAGATGTTAGAGCTACAAAGGTAAAGAAATTTCAACAGAAGATGCTAGATTGGATAATGGTAGTAACACCAGTCATTTATTCACTTGTTCATTTACTCAACAATGTTGTTAAATGTCTGACACCAAATATGCCCATTATTTATGAATACTGAGGAAACTGAATCACTGCCCACAAGGGACTTTCATTCCAGAAAAGACAAAAATACCTAAACAAATAGATGGATGAATATGTAATACAGTTTCAGGTAAAGATTAGTGTTCATGCTATTTACAATAATACAGTAGGCTCAACAGTTAGTCAGAGGTCAGGAAGGGAATCTCTGTAAAACTAGTCTTCATGACAAAATGAAATGATGAAGTATCTAGAATTGTCTTGGGGAATTCAACTACTTTTGAGAAGACATTTATTTTGTTTCATTGTTTTGCAGAATAAACTGAGTCACTGTCATTTTAATGATAACCAAGATAATACTTTGCATTTACATTATTTTTCACAGTTTTACACTTTCACATATGTTATCTCAGTGATCCATATAATTCTTCTAGAGGGGAAAAATGACAGGTTTATAGAAAAAAGTCCAAATTTCAAAGAGGTAGGGTGATCTCTAAAAATGATGAGATCTCTGATCTTTTGACTTACAAATGACTTAATTATTAAATAATGAATTACACGATAAAGTTTTTTAAGCACATAAAATAGAGGGCTTATATTTTTCTTAAAAAAATATAAACTTAATTGCAGTAGATTAAAGATGGCTGCAATTTTCCCCTTCCCATTCCCATTGAGGAGTGGTGTCCAATTTTGCTCCTCTTGAATCTGGGTAGGTGAAGTAACTTAATTACCAATAGCATGTGGCGAAAGTGGTAAGTGATATGTCTTGACATTTGAAGCTAAAACTACAGAAGCCTAGAAGTTTCTGCCTTTGCCAACAGCATCACTCACTCTGGGAAGAAATCAGCTATAAGCAAAAAAGTCTAAGTATCCTGAGACTATCATGCTGTGAGGAAGACCAAATGACCCACATAGAGGAGCTACATGGAGAGAGATACCCACCCACTCCAAGCTGTCTCATTCACGCCAGCCCCAATACAAGATGTACGAGTGAGGAATCCTTCAGAGGACTCCAGATCCAGCTGCCATTAGGTGGCAAATACATGAAAAATGCCCAGGGAAAACTCCCACTGAATTTAATCAACCCACAATACTGTGAGAACTATTTAAAATATATTGTTCAAAGCCATCAAGCTCCATGGAATTTCCTTACACAGCAATAAACAATAGGGACAATCATTCTTTTCAAGAGGCAAGTGATGGAATAAAAACATAAATACATGAATACTGACTAAACTAATGACTTTGAAAGTAATTTGTTATTTAATAGATATCTCATTCTGCAACATCAACATAGATTTCACATAATCCAAAGGATGGTTTTTAAATGTGATAACTTTATTTTAGATTTATAATGTGTTTTAAATGTGGTACTCTGAGAAAGTAATACAGCATTAGGTGTCTTTGTTAGAGACCATTAACCCAATCCTCTGAATTTGCACATGAGGAAAGAGAAAGGGTGTGACAGAGTCCATAATTTGCAAAAATACACACAAACTTAGTGACAAGACTTGGAAATGCCAGCTCTCTAGACTCATGCTCCCCCTCAGAGCTTGTTTTAAACAGTATTTCAGCAGATGATGACATGGCCAAGGTATTGTTCGACTACTAGATTACATTTATATTGTCAGACGAATGCAAGTATTATACAGATTAGACCTAACACTTCAGTTCCAAAAACAGTACTAGTTATTTCATGGTATGCTGTATTACACTATATTGTTCAACACTTGCAAAGCAAATGTGTTCACAGGAAAACTAATCTATGAGGAAAGAAATCAGAAGAGCTGTTACCTGCAGGGTACAGAAGGTCTGGCTGGAAAGAGCCACATGAGAACTTTTCTGGGGTGATGGAAATGGTCTCTAACTTGATTGAAATGCAGTTTACGTGGGTGTAGATATTTATTTAAATTCATAGCACTGCATTATTAAGATCTGAGTATTTCACTGGAATAATATGAATTACTGTAAATTACTTCTTAATTAAGAAAATAATAGCAAGATCAAAAAGAGAGGAGAGAGAAGTTTTGTTTCTTCATAAGAAAATGACTTGTCAACAGTTGTTTTGCCAGTAATGGAGATGGTTTGGGGTTATTTAAGTACCTTCATTTTTTGTTTTTCAATTATGAAATGGATGGGTGAGGGTAAAAGTACATACATCTGTGTTCATAAAACAAAGTAAAGCTAATGAAGCCATGAAAAGACTAGACATATGTGACCACAAAGCATTAATTTTAAAGAGGATCTGATAAATCACCTAATTCAACTCTTTTTCTTTTTACAGATAATCTTGGCCTTACTAACAAATGTAGTAAACAGCTTGCTCTTTTAAAACTTGATGGGAAATGAATATATTAAGCCATTATTTGCAGAGTAGAAGACCCTTCATTCAATGGAATTGGATGAGTATAGGTTAAAGTCAATATTCAAAAAGAGAGAAACCAAGATAATATAAGCATGTTTGTTGAATTAAAACATGATTTACATTTAAACTTTCCTTCCTCAATCTTTTGATGAGGGACTATAGCATTTTGTTTTTTCCTCCTGTAAGTGAAGTGCCCTTCGGAGAGCTGCATAGACTGCCGTGGATAAAGTGAGGTAAGGTCGCATGGGGGAAAGAGAATAGAATCTGGACTAAGTTGCCTGCGCTCTGAATCTCACCACTGCTACTCACTAGCTGTGGGACTTATGGGAAGTTGCATAGCGTCCTGTGCTTTAGTTTCCTCTGATATCAATGGGCTAATATTATCTACCACAGAGCAGTTATGAGAATTAAGTGGGTTAATATTTCTAAAATGCCTAGAACAATATCTAACTCATTGAAAGGGTCATGTGTTTATTTAAAAAAATTAAAACTTTCATGATGCATCAGCTTTAACTTCCAGTTTAGTTTCTTTAGACAGCTAAGAATTTTAAAAGAACTAGTTTCCTCTTTATTTTTTTTTATTTTACGGTTGTCTAGTCCATCTAATTTGACATCAATATTTTTGCTGTTATTTTAACAAATCAACTTTATTAACTCATTCTTCAGCATTAAATTTCTTTGCATAGAAACTCAATATTCTTTCCTTCACATTCATATTTAGTCGGTTGGTATAATATTTATTAAATTAAGTAGTGAAAATATGAAGTAAAGCTGGTGTAGTATAAACATGATAAGTGCTTGGTCGCCACCTATTCATCAAGAGGGTGCAAGTGAACAGTCTCACTGAGAACAGCGCACCAGCCAGCTGCTTACAGAGTACAGTGGGCTCAGTCCCTGCGTTTCATTGAGAGAATGAGAACTTTGGCTAATCCAGTGAGGTTAAAAGGGTTGCTACTGTACCATGAAACTGTCGTCTTAAGACACTTGGAGCTTTTGTGCTGTTTCAGACCTTAACTTCAGAGCTCATTTATGGTTTATAAACTAAATACTTATAACAACTAGTGAATCTCTATTTTTCATGAAGTGTCATTAATACTAAATAGTTCAGGGGGAAAATTCTAGAACAACTATCAACAAATCTTCAATACACAGAGATTATATTTTATAACATCAGGTGAATATAAGTATTGTATAAATTACACATGACTTTAACTCTCAAAGCAGTACTACCTGTATTTGTTTCTCGGGTGTACTGTATCATACTCTATTTTTGGCAGTTTAAAAGCAAATGTGGAAAATTAATCTATGGGATAAAAACAGAAGAGTGGTGACCTGTGCAGTGAGAAGGGGCACATGAGAACCAAGTCTCCTGTGATGGCAATGATCTAGCTCTGGATTGAGACATGCGTTACACAGGGAGTTGAGGTGTGACCTAAACAGCCGCTCCACCACTCCCATGCCTTCTTCGGTGCCCCCTGCCTTTTCAGTTCAGCCCATTCTTGCTACTCCCCCACCCTCAGGTACTGTCACTAGTAACATGTCAGCAGGAGCAGCATGACTTCCCACATGTGCATCTGGCCGCAAAAGGACAGGAACTAAATCCCTGATAAAACTGACACTGGCATCAGCTGGGACTCTATTTTGGTTTTAAAAGCATGTGTTGGACTACTTCGTACTGACTGAGCATGGCCAGGCTACATTTCACTTGTTCCATTCTACTCAAAAAAGTGGTGAACCACATGAGGACATGGCAATGACATGTCACTCGACTTCACGGGCTAAGCATGCATTCCAAAGATAAATACAAAAATCTCCAACTAGTGCTGGAAAGCATGCATTTTCACCCTAGACAGGCTGATTACAACCGCACCAGCAGGGCTGAATGCTGATCCCCATTCAGGAGCCCCCTGGCTGCCTGTGTTCCAGCATTTCCCAGCAGCGAAACACAACAGGAAAGAAACCGCCAGATGACAGCTCCCTGTGACTACTGTTCCTGCCTCATCATCTTCTTCATTTGTTTTGTATAAGAAAAATAATTGTTAGGAGGAAGAATAAAGTGAGTAGGAATATGAAAGAAGACAGGGACAAATGCATAAAGCAAATTTACATCATCTGAAATAGAGGACGCTTTTGCAAACATTTATCTTAATATTTTCCTTAAAAGGAAAGTAAACCATAAAAAAAAACTAAACAAGAAAATGATGTTAACAACTACAACTTCTGCTAAGTGTCAAATGAACTTTCAGCCTAAGCTTTGCCTCCCTAATGGTGGCATAAACAGAACTTAGGGAATATCAGTGAAAACAGGTGTAATTGAGGAGAATACACCCCAGCGACTCTCAAGACTACCTAATAATGAAGCTGTACTTTAGGATAATAAAGACATATTCTACCTCGTTGCTGAACAATAGTCCTACAAGGAGAAAAACATAATGGGAGTTCTTATAAATCAACAAGCACAAAGACCAAGTTGGCTGAAGCATAGCTAGAAATGCCATTGTACCCACTGCTGCCATTTGTCATATTAGGGGCTGCAAGCCTTTTTTCAGGCCCTTCTCCTCTGTTTGCTTCCTCTACACTTTAGCCCTCATTGTCACACATGTGAAAGTCACATGCACATTAAATGTTTTCATTATGGCCACCACCGAATTCCAAATGAGAATAGTTAAAAAATACATTTTTTTTTTCCTGAGACAAGTCTACACACTGCAAACGAGAAAGCCCTGTTTTAATTTGGAGAGCAGACTAAAACCCACAGTGGAGAGAGCTGACTCCCCAGTGCTCTGTGCTGTGAGGATTGGGGGCGGAACTGTCACAGCGAGGCAGCTCTCAGAGAGAGCGAGGTGGAATTCAAAGCCAACACCAGTCCCCCTGGGGTCTGTTGTAATCAGGAGACAAATGGTCTGTACTCAGTAGCATGTATTCATTCTGTTGCAAGAGGCTGCCAACGAGCTTTTTCGAAGCTTTTGTGGAAATACAGTAAGAGTCTTTTTTCCCCCCTTTCAGTGGCTTTAGAACAAGGAGAATAAAAAAGTCCACTGCTGACAAACACTGCTTTGGGCATTTGACACTGGGCTTTGATCTAGTTACTCAGACAGTTCAAAATGAACAAATTAGGTGTTTACAACAAAAGACATTCCATTTCAGCCTGTTCAAGTGCCAAGCGGGTGGACAGGCTTCTCAAACAAAACTGGGAAATATCTCCCTGCCAGGCCACAGGACAGGCACTGCGAGTTGATTCTCCCACAGAAATTAATAAGTCATGATACTGCTTTTTGTGAATTAAAAACAATAAAGAAAGCATGGGGCTGGGGGTCAACAAAGTAAAATTGAAGCCATCTGGAGTTTGAGTAAGGTCACTTCAGAGCAGTGAGGCTCGAAGTCCTAAGGGACATTTCTCAGTTCTTCATGGGGTGGTTTCATTACAGGACAGACACAGAAACAGCATTCATTTACATTTCTGCCTAAGGACCAAGGCACCCACCCGTTTACACACCACAGAGGACAGGGTGAACTCTTTATACTATTATGTAAATTCAGCTGTGAAAAGTATTCTAACATTAATCTCAAAGAGAGGAGGAGAATTGGATGTCTCTGTGTCCTTTCTGTCCAGAAAAGAGAAGAATGATTTTGTTCCTTTGGCTTAAGTGTCTGTTTTATTCCTATGAAAGACAGCACATCTTAGAAAAGGACTCTTGGCCTTGGTTTCCTCTTTGTGCAATGAGGTGTCTGTAGTATGAGATGATTTATCAGAAGCTTTCGCAGTGTGGGACCAATGAGAGGCACCTATAGATAGAATATATAGATAGAATTTGCACCATATTTCTTAGGAGGGGACACCTGGGTTCTTTTTCATAATATTTAATGGTGTTTAGAAAAGCAGACACCCTCTCAGCAACTGTGTCCCACACCGGTGGCCTTTGGGCTGTGCTGGGTGATGAAAAGGGTACCTATGGAATACACTGGAAAATGATGCCTTAAAATCACATTTCCTTTTCAACCAGCAGTGGGGAGTGGGAAAGGGAAAGGGAATGGAGAAAAAAAAAATCTCTTAGCACAGATCCCAATATCCCTTAGAATCGAAATGTCAGACTTGAAAATACCAAGTGCACCAGCTTGTCTAATGTTTCCATTCTAGCTTATAATTACCAGAAAGTAGTTATTTATCTGTTGTGTTCAGCTACCCTGTCAGTACTCCTGAGTTTAATTATTAGACTTCACTGAAAGTTCAATTCCTCCCCATTTTTCCCCTTTTTTCTAACAACAAAAAGTGAAATTTCTTTATGTTTTCAGTTATCTGTTTCAGCCACACCTTCTCGCACACCCTCCATCCTCTCTTGCCCCCGAGGCAGCTCCTCTGCCAGCTCCTCCTGTCAGTGAAGCAGGCCACTGTCTGGGGCAGTTTGGGCTCTCACAAGCCTGATTCTTTCTATATTGAAGTTCACAGCCTCTTGTCCATCAACTCAGTAGAAAGGAGAAGCCTCCCAAAGAGATTGTTGGCTAGCTCCTCTACACAGGGCACAAGGGCTGCAAACATCTGCCCTGATGGTGCCACCAGCCCAGAAATCCAAAACTGCTCCAAATAAGGGGCCCCAGGGAGGTAAAACAAATACCTGTTACCATGCCCTCCTTCCTGCACCTCCCAGCCAAGGGCTCATGCCAATGAAAAGGATCTTGTTCTGGGTGTGACTCTCGAAAGCCATTTGTAGACACAGAGCCTTGATTGTCAGAGTTGAGAGCCAGGTAAGGCAGAGAACTCTGGGACCTGGGCATATGTAGCTCAGAAGAAAGAAAAAAAAATCTGGAACTTAAATGTGGCTGCATTTTCCTGCTCTCACCAATCTTCCTCAACCAAATCAAGCCCTAAGAAGACAAATGCATACTTACGACAAGTTATTGTTACCAGGTCTGCTAAGAATCTGGACTTCTCTCACAGTTTTAGCTGGCCTCTGAAGTATGATTCTCTCTGTCACCCAAGGTGGGTGGCAGTCAGGGAGTACCGACTTTGCCTCTCAGCAATGGCACTAACCACTCCTGGGACCTTGGATAAGTCACTTGACCCTCATCAGTGCCTCAGTGTTCTCTGTACAGTGGGATAATAAAAGCTCTAACTGCAAATGGCTGTTAGATATTGTAATATGTAAATGAACTGTATGCCAGGTACTTAGAATGGTGCCTGACACACAGTGCTGTGAAAGTGTTAGGTATTATTATTATTATTATTATTATTATTATTATTATTACTATTACTATTATTTTATTTACTGCTTTCCCCTCCCCAACAGTTCCTGACACATTGCTTTGATTTATTCAGAGTAAGCTTTCAGTAAATACAAATTGGTTAATGATGAACAGTACGATGTTACAGGTTTTAAGGAGAATGAGCTCATTGACAAATACTTTGGGCAAATATTCTGGTAAGTTCATCTAACAAAGTAACAGTGAACACTAATTTATACACAGTAGAACTCCTCTGTTTATAAGCAAGCATCTAAAATGGGTAAACTTTTGTACATTTTCCACAGTTTTAGAATCTAAGGGTTTGTTTCCTGCCTTAGTTCCCTGCAGCTACCAATACAAACCACCAGAGCCTTGGCTCAAAACAACAGACATTTATCTTCTTGGAGCTCTGGAGGCCAGGAATCTGAAATCAGGGTCTCAGCAGGGCCACACTCCCTTCGAGGGTTTCTGGAAAGATTCTGTTTCTTGCATCTTCCAGCTCCTATTGGCTCCAGGCATTCCTTGGTTTGGGGAACCTCCAACATCTGTCTCTGCAGTCATGCTACCTCCCCTTTTTCCGATGTCTTCTCCCTGGTGCATCTGTCAACCCTCCCTCGGCCTCACTCTCATAAGAGTGCTTATCATTGGATTTAGGGACTTCCTGGATAATCCAGAAGAAGCTCCGCCTCTCAAAATCATCAAATTAATCAAATTAATTTATTTCTTTTTTTTTTTCAAATAAGGTAAGAGTCACAGGTTCTGGGGGTTAGGAAGTGGACATAGCTGTTTGAGGAACACTATTCAGCCCACTGTAGTGTCTATTACCAAAATATGCTGACAGAGATTATAAACCTCTCACTGATTTCAACCAAGCACAAATAATTTATAGATTTAGAAGGAATATTTGTGCTGGACAAATAATTACACACATGCACACATACACATGTGCTGGCACACCAGCTTTTCTGCATTCGCGTGAGGGTGGGGGTCGGGGGGAATTCATGTTTTACATGATGAGGAGCCAAGGGAAGAAGGGGAGAAAAGAAGGAAAGAAGGTGGCAGGATTCCTGTATCACCTCCCACAGACCGTTTCTCACTCTCCCTGTGGGAAGAGACGGCACACAGCAGAGGCTATGTAGGGTCATGAGGTTCCTCAGGGAAAGTAAAAGGTCTTCGTGAGGCCCCCCAGGCACAGGGAGAGTTTCTTGGAGCTCAGTGGCTGTGCGGGGAGCAGAGACAGAGCGGTCCATTCTGTCTGCCTGTGCAGAGCCGGCACAGCTTTGGCTTCCTGAGGTTTGAAGCTTTGGGAGCAACTTGCAGCACCTTCGTTTATCTGTGGTGTAGGCCCCATGTGCTGGGGCATTCGCAAAGCAGTGGCAAAGGGCAAGCAAGTGGAGCCGAAGAATGAGAGACAGAGGCAATTACTGTAAGATGATAAAAGACCCATTCCACTAGAGATTTCTGGAAAGTTCTGGGGCTTTTGCTGGGATGGGGGACGCCCTGTTGGTGTGTGGGTGGACGTTATCATGAAAGTTGACATTTGCCCATGTCCTTTCCCTACTTAGAGAAGAAAATGAGGTCATAGGGATTGAGAAAGGGTGGAAGAAGCATTTTGACAAACTGATTGCATTAATTTTCTATTGCAGCTATAAAAAA
This sequence comes from Tonatia bakeri, assembly GCA_004024845.1. Taxonomy (NCBI): domain Eukaryota; kingdom Metazoa; phylum Chordata; class Mammalia; order Chiroptera; family Phyllostomidae; genus Tonatia; species Tonatia bakeri. The sequence continues at coordinate 35,883 of PVIA01003341.1, forward strand.
AATTAGCAAAACCTTTGTGGCTTACAACGACACCCATTTATTATTTCAATTTCCATGACTTGCCTGGGTTCTGATTCAAAGTGATCTTGGAATTGCACTCCTTTCTGGAGTCTCTGAAGAAAAATCCACTTCCAGGCCCGTTCAGATATTTGGTCAACTTTAGTTCTGTGTGGCTGTGGGACTTGGCTGTTAGTGGCTGCTCATGTACTCTGACTTATGATCCCCTGTCATCAAACCATCAGTGGATATCTGGTCTTTATTGTGCTTCTTATCTCCCTGAGTTCTCCTGTTAAGGGCTCAGGTGATTAAACTGGGCACAACTGGATAATCCAGGGTAAGGTCCCTGTGTTAATCTCAGATGACTAGTAACCTTAATTACATTTGAAAAGACCCTTTTGCCACGTGAGAGCATGTATTTATGGATATAACACCACGGGGTTATGGTCATGGGGACAAAAATTCTGCCTATCACAATTATATATCTTATAATAAAGTTCCCCTCCAAAAAAGATTTGGCTAGCTATCCATCAGAACATTATGTTCCATTGTCACCTTGACTGCCAGCTAATTTGTTGATGAACCTGGGTAGCCACTGCACTGCTTGGAGGCTAGTTTCTTATAACTATAAAATAAAGGAGTCTGAGGAGTGTAAAGTCTTTCATTGCTCCAAAATTATATCATTCTGTTTCTTCAGTAGTGGAAGATTATAACCCATTAGCAATCTGTGTGCCAAAGGTATCTTGTGATTTTTCAGCCATTTGCTGAACTATTGTCAATGCCATTGCCAGGGTCAGAACAGTGGGCTGCTGCCAGCCTATTTATGAGCTGTGGTTTTATAACAGATAACATGGGGAGTATAGGATATGATAAGCATACCAAATAGATTCCTTTAGGAAATCACTGAGTATGCATGCAATTGAGTCTTCCAGAGTAAAGCTTTGAGTTATGTGAGTTTAGACTTTATCAGCAGACATTACTTCTGTACAAATCATTATTTGTGGAATTTAAATGTGACCAAGTATTCAAAGTGAAAGGCCCAGAGGGCCTGTAACCTCCAGCACATCTCAAGTGCAAACCCCAAGGACTGCAATGAACTCCTCCTATCTGTAGCATTCAACTTCTACTATAAATCTCTCCCAGATGCCCAAGCTCATACAGCATTTTCCAAAAGGATTGCAATTTGGCAAACCTTATTAGAGGCTGAAGTCTAAAGTATTACCTCAAACCCACTGACTTCCAAATAAGGCTTCAAAAGATCTAATCCTATCATTCATGTTGGTCATACTAACAAGATTTCAAAGGATCTTGGTATGTTAAGTGGATGAATCCTAAGTAGTCATATTTTAAATTGTTGAAAAAAGAGGAACCCCATCTTTCAGGTTCTTTCTCAGTTGCTGCCCCTCTATTGCTATATCCCTAAATCCATATTCAATTCAGATTATTTTTTGTTTTATTTTTATATCAGTAACATTTTTCAAAGACAAAAATGAATATTTTTATGAACTATCCTAACAGGTTGCTACTAGTAGTTATTGAAATTGAGCTACTCAAATTTCATGACACTAAACAGAGAAGCTCTTTAAAAGGAAACCATTGGCTTCCAGTCTAGATGGAGGCGTAGGTAGACATGTGTCACCTCCTTGCATAACCACAAGAAGGATCACAACTAACCTCAAACACAAAATGCCCAGAAATACCAGAAAATCAGATTGCATGGAAGTCCAACAACCAAGGATTTAAAGAAGCCATATTCAGCCAGATCCAAATGGGTAGAAGGGGCTGGAGACAGGGAGCTGGAGCAGAGAGGATGCAGTATGGCAGCACCCAAGGGGCAGTGGTGAGGCAGCAGTAGTGGCAGCTGGTGAAACAGGCAGTCCCACATCACATTTGGTGGATAAAAATTGGGAGGGTTACCTTAGGAGTGAGTGATCCCAGCCCCAGGCCAGACCCCACAGTCCAGGGCTCCAGCACCAGGGAAATAATGCCTCATAACTTCTGCCTATAAAAACCAGTGGGGGTTGGGGTGGAAGAAGAAACTGCTGGTCTCTCAGGAGGTTCTGTGTAAGGGGCCCACAGGGCCCTAGAACATACACAAACCCGCCCACTCTGGGAACCAGCACCAGGGCAGCACTAGGAAGGGTGCCAGTCACATATGAGAAGTTGGTGAATTGACTGGAAATGGAGCAAGTGCCAGGCAAGCCTCCAGAAGCCAGGCATTGTCCCTTCTATGACCCTTCTCCCACATACAGAGCTACAAAACAATGAAGTAGGTTGCCCTGCCCTGGAGAATACCTAAGGCACCACCCCATACAACTTAGCACGTGCACTAAGAGCTGCCAAAGCAGCTCTATCTAATACACAGAAACAAACACAAAGAGGCTGTCAAATTGAGGAAACAAAGAAATATGGCCAAAATGAAAGAACAGAACAAAATCCAAGATACAGAACTGAGCAAAATGGAGAAAGCCAACCTATCAGATGCAGAGTTCAAAACACTAGTGATAAGGAGGCTCAGAGAACACATTTAGTACTGCAAAAGCATTAAGGAAGAAATGAAGGCTACACTAAATGAAACAAAGAAAAATCCACAGGGAACCAACAGTGAAGGGAAGGAAGCCAGGGTTCAAATCAACAATGTGGAACAAAAGAAAGAATATAAACATTCAACCAGAACAAAATGAAGAAACAAGAATGCAGAAAAATGAGGAGAGTATCAGAAGACTCCAGGATATCTCCAAAAGGGCCAACATCTGAGTTATATGGATGCCAGAAGGAGAAAAGGAAGTGCTAGAAATTGAAAACTTATTTGAAAAATAATGAAAGAAAGCTCCCCCAACTTGGCAAAGGAAATAGACATACAAGTCAGGAAGCACAGAGAGGTCCAAACAAGTTGGATCCCAAGAGGACCATATGAAGACACATCATAATTAAAATACCAAAGCTTAAAAATATAGAGAGAATCTTAAAAGCAGCAAGAGAGAAGGATACAGTTACCTACAAAGAAGTTCGTATAAGACTCTCAGCTGATTTCTAAAAAGAAATTTGCAGGCAAGAAGGGACTAACAAGAAGTATTCAAAGTCATGAAAGGCAAGAACTTACAACCTTGATTACTCTATCCAGAGAAGCTACCATTTAGAATGGAAGGGCAGACAAAGTTCTTCCCAGATAAGGTCAAGTTTAAGGAGTTCATCATCACCAAGCCCTTATTATATGAAATGTTAAAGGGACTTATCTAAAAAAAGAAGATAAAAATATGAATATTAAAATGTCAACAAACTCACAACTATCAACAACTGAACCTAAAAAATCAAAAACAAACTAAGCAAACAACTAGAACAGGAAGAGAATCACAGAAATGGAGATCATTTGGAGGGTTATTAGTGGGTAGGGAGAAGGCAGAGAATGGGGGAAAAGGTATAGGGATTAAGAAGCATAATTAGTAGGTACAAAATAGAGGGAGGTTAAGAACAGTTAGGAAATGGAGAAAGCTGAAGAACTTATATTCATGACCCATGGACATGAACTAAGAGGGGGATCACTGGAGGGAAGAGAGGTACTGAGCAGAGGGGAAAAGAAGGAAAAATTGGGGCAACTATAATAGCATAATCAATAAAATATACTTTAAAAAAAGAAGCTTTCTAAAACTCATATTTTAGATCTAGAACTAAACTGAATTTCATTCATTCAACAAATATTTATGGACTACATACTATCTATAATATTTATTTGCTAGGGATAAAATAATGAACAAAACAGTCCTTGATCTCAGAGAATTTACATTCTAGTAAGAAACATATAATAAACAAATAAATCAAAATACTGTGAAGAAACATGAGATAGGTAAAGGAATAAAATATAACTGGGAAGTGTATTTTTAGGAAAGGTATTTTCTGGCATGGTGACAAGTTAAACAGAAATGAACATTGTGCATGTGTGAGATACAGGCATTCCAAGCAGGGAGCCTGGAGGATAAGTGCAAAGACCCTGGGGTCAGATGTGTTTGGCACACGCACACATCATCACAAAAGTCAGTGTATCTCCAATGGTGAGAATAAGAGTTAGGGTGGCAGAAAATGAGTTTGAAGGAACACCCAGTGTCGGATCATGCAGGGCTTTGGCAGTGACTTAGGGCTTTATTTTAAATGTGATGGAAGCCAATGAAGAGTTGAAAACAAGAATGATATGATTTGATTTATAATTTCAAGTTATCTTTTTGGCTGCAGTTGGAGAATAGAGGTCAATGGTGAAAGCCAGAAGGCAAATTAGAAAAGTTATTATATAGCAAAAATATAAAATCAGACACTGAGTGAACTAGGGGGACAGTTGTAAAAAAAAGTTAAGATTTAGTATATATTTTAAGGTTTTCCTGACAAGTCTTCCTAATGGAATGTGTATGGAAAATGAGAAAAAGAGAAAAGTTTCAAAGCTCATCAATGACCAGTATAGGGTAATGTCGATTACATCCTCAACTATAAATGTATTCTTTTCTTTAAGAAGAAGGGATTGCTAGTTTCCTTCATTATCTACCCCTTTGAGAGAAGTTACTCATGTCTACGTTTGAGGAGATAATGATGGATAACTAGAGAGACAGAAACTACTTCTGACGCTGTCCATGCCCAAGGCCTACCAGCAACATGGAGAAGAAAACAGATAATCATTTTACTTTAAATATAATAATAATAATAAAATATAATTATTATTTAGGGGAGGGCCTCAGGCAAAGGAGTTTGAGAGGGCTGGCATTTGAGTTGGACCATGAATGCTTACAGGCGTGACAAAAAGGAAAAGTTAGAGAAAGCATGTATTGGTCCAGCACTTGTTGCTGATGTGGGTAGTTCAAGGTCAATGGGATGGGGGAGTAGGGTGGTATAGTCTTCAAGAACATACTCTCTTCAGCTACAGCCTCAGCTTAAATCCTAGTTCTACTGCTTACTATGTGCCACTGGGCAATCTACTTAATTGCTAAAGTGCCTTAGTTACCTCATCTGTAATACCAGAATAATAGATATTTCTTAGAGCTTTATAAGGATTAACTAATTATAAGAGCACTAATTTAACATTTAGTGCTCTTAAGTTTATTGTGCATAATAAGAGCTATACAGTACTGTTAATGAAGAAGGCTAGGCAACTTTTAGGGTGTGAGTTAGACTTGCAAATAATGATTTTTCATCTTTCTTGATTTCAAAAGTTAAAACTGAACTTACAAGAATGGAAACTTAGCTTCCTAATGACTATACTGTGGTGAGTTCACTCTAATGAGGTTGAAGTGATGGGTTTAATGCCCAGATGTGTCAAATGGCTTCACCCTGCTCTTAGCCACAGACAGAGCCTTCAGCCATCACTAACTAGGAGGCAAATAGATCAGGAAGGAGGCAAACCACACCATGGAAAGTGCATCTGCATTACTTATCAATTAGCCACTAGAAAAGTAATTCCAAGTCATGTTCTAACGGTAGTGAGGCAGTGCTGTCATTTTAATAAGTGAATTGGATACTTTAAGAATTATAAATTGAGCTACATTGTTTCTATGCCTGCAGAAAAGACCATTCTTTGAACTGTTAAGAGCTAGATTCTGGGTGAGATTCTGGAATGCTTGCTGCATAGTAATACCTCACATGTGGAAGCTAATGCATATGTCACCCCCCCCCCAAAAAAAAAACTCTTTCATAGTCTAATTTTTGAAATGATAAAACACTGAACATGAGAATCTTAAGCAAGACAATGTGATCCAAGTACAAGTTTCCATGGAGAGAAACGGTGAAGCTACTGTGGGTGGGGGAGGGAGAAATTAATAGCATTTGCCATGGTAAAGACCAGCTTGTTGAGGGGGCAATGAGTCTGGGAAACAAAAGAAAGGCAACTCACATTAACTAATCATTCTGCACCTTCTTCATCTGTTCTATTTTTCCCTCTTTGCCTGGCAACTGCTTAACATTCTCCAGTTGCCAAAGCAGATCCACAGCCACAGTCTTGTATTTCTGTGCCAGAAATGTATTTAAATGACAATGTAATGCTGGTTGTTAAGGAAGAACAGCCCGTTGAACTGGAGATGCCTTGCCCACAACTGCTTTGCTGTGTTTAAACTGTCCTTTGTGCATCATTTGTTCTGAATACATTTGAGGGCAGCTGGAAACGAACCATGAGTGAGTCTGAATATTGAGACAGGTGAAGGAATGACATTTTAAAGGCAAACACTGAGACTTTTCATCCAGAAGAAGCAGCAACTGCTACAGATGCTGATATAACAGATGACACTGGGAGCAGTGCACAGGGTGGAATGTCAGTTCAATAAGAAAGGCTGCCACACACAGAAAGCAATCCGCTAACCACAAATGCTGCAGCACCCAGGCAGTGCAGAGTGGTCTGGGTTCTTCTCTCAGCGAGATGGCTTGCTGAAAGATAATGGGGTGGGGAGTGGGGATAGAGAGAGAAACTGAGATTGATTTAGAATGCGTCTGCCTCTGTGGCAGAAGAGACCTGGTAAGAAGCATTCCAAACCTGTGAAGTGTAGCCTGCAGGCTTCTTTCTTCAGAGCAAGCTGTGTACATCTTCTCTGAAAGCTAAAAAGGTGTTGCTTTATGTTCAAGTGGTCTTAAAGAAATTCTATCTTGGTAACTTTGATTCAAGAATTCTTTGCCAACCATTCTGGTTTGAAATCATTACTAATGATAGGGACAAGTACCAAAACATTTGACTAGGTGTCCAAAGCATTTGAGAGTTTAAAATACAGCCTTGTTGGTTGAAAAATACCTGCTGCATGTAGGTTAACCTTGAGGAGGTTCTGACCCATATCTTCTAGAAGAGTTCTTGAAAATAGAAACAAAGAGAATCAAAATGCACCTAACTCAGTATCTGCAAACTCGATGAAACAGCATATTAAAGGTCTGGTTCCAAGTAGATCTGACATTTGAATAATAGCAAAGCTATAGTATAATACTATATTAAATTTTAATAAATCTAAAGACATCTCTTTTAAAATTAAGCCAACAAACTTAAGTCACTCTTAGTACCAAATAATTTTTTAGACTATATGATCCTGAAAAGTTTGTTACATTTTTTATACAAGTACTTAAACTTTCAGCAAATTAAACAGAGGATTTTTCCTAAATCAATTTTAATAATTTCTTTTGAAAATGAATAGATAGATAGATAGATAAATCTAGGAACCTGAAAATTTTATTTTAAAAAGCCCTAGCCATTGGACATACACATTTAAAAAGCTAATATTTTATAACAGCTGGGATAAGTAAATCTTTTACATCAGGTGAGATATCAAAGAAAATGCAAAAGGAAGTCAGGCAATCACAGCCTTACCTGGTCTTTGCTCAGAAAGAAAGTCTAGAAACTCTGAGGCATCCATTCTTCAAGGTATTCATGTGTCCATAGCAAGTCAAATACTTTCGTTTATGTAGAAAAGTTACAGAGGCCAATTCCATTTGGTCTTCTAGAGCCATTTATTGAGACACTTGTACCGGGCAGAGGGGACTGAGAAACAACCGCAAAGACATGGTGCCTGAGAACAGATACATATGTATTTCAAAAGAGTGACATAAATATTCCAAAAATGGATGCAATGCTTTTAGAATGATGTGGAATAATTTTAAAGAATCACTCAAAGAGGAATCTAGTAAATATTAATAACAGTCGTCGGGAAAGGTGCCCAGATTTGTGTAGATAATGAGAAGTAGGTTGTGCCATTCACTGAGCCAACATATAAAACAAGGACTAGATTTAAAGGGAAATACGGTGGGTGAATTCAGTTTTGAGGATGCCTCTCAATTTACATAGGTGTCCCTAAAATAATAAAATGGCCTGAACTGAGTTTCATTTCCTTTTCTGCCACCATCCCCACTACTGACATTATAATGCATGACTAGCAAAATGAGCAGAGAAGACACAGAAATAAAAAAGTGATTTTCCTATAACAAGAAAACACTTTTAGGACATCTGAGAGTTCTGGGCAACTGTGGCAGACACTCAGACTTCTTCCATCTTAGTCTGCCCTCCCCCCAACTTCTCTGTAACCTGAGCCCAGAATCTTCCCAGGTTCAAATTCTACCACTAGCTGGTTGGCTGACTCTGATAACTTACCAAGTCTCCCAACGGCTCTGTTTCCTCTTCTGTGAAATGGGGTCACAGTACCTAATTCACACAGCTGATGAAAGGTGTAATGGGATCCTGCACATTTTTGAAAAGTTAACGCAATGCCTGGGAAGTAACCTGTGCTCAATACGCGTCAGCTCCTTTCTTTCCCTATCTGCTTTTCTCCTGTTCTGTGTGCTTCCAATTTCCATTCCTACCCTCAAGCTCTTCTCACTCTCTTATGAAAAACTTCATAGTTTTCATAGTTATTATTTTTTTTAAAGAGCTTTGGACTGAGAAGTTCTAGGTTTCAATCTTGACGCTGTCACCTGTGTGTTCTTGTGAAAGTTCCTTGACCTTCTGAACTAAGTTTCTCTTACCATAAATTGCTGAAATTAATAACATATTTCTTGTTAGGATGTGGTAAGGGGGGAGTGAGATGTTCCGTGTGCTGGATGTTCTCCAGCTCTGTCCCCTCAATTGACTCCCATTTTCCATACCCTTCTGTCCCCTAGGTAACTGGCATTTACCAACTAAGTCAATGAATGACCTTGCCCTCTGCCTCTGGCTTGGCTTGGTGGATAGAAGACACCAAAAGAAATTTGAATAGACAGGACAGTGAGGTCAGGGTATTTCCCTAGTTCTTTCTCTGCATGGTGCCTGTGGGGTGAAACACATCAGTCTACTACTGGAGTTCTGGTTATGTAGCCCCTCTCTTTCTGGGCTCAGCTATATGCCCTCTTTTATGGTGCTGTAAGTCTAGGGGTGGAAACATTTCCCCACATGTGCTACTCCTGATGCACTACCACCTCCCTTGCTAGTATCCATAAAATAAACCCATAGACGCCTTAGTAAATAGTCCCTTTATTAAATTCTTCTCGATTATTCCTGCTCGAGCATGCCATCTGTTTGTTTCCAGGACCCTGACTGCTACGACATGTCAAGTATCTGGCACTATGCCTGTCTCCTAATAAATGAGCGTTTCTCCCTAAAAACAGTGCCTGCCAATGACTCCCTCAAGCATTGCCTGGCTATAGGGTAGTATTCACAGTAAAAGGGAAGAGTCCTGACCTAGATAGCATGAATCTGGACAATAATAATAGAGTCTCTTAAAAAGAGAGGAAATAATATTCCCCAAAGTAGAAGATTCTATATGCATATCTTAGAAATTCAGACCTGAAACCAAGTCTGTGATAAGTGAGGTTCATGTTGATTGTCACTCCTAGCGTCACCTCCACATGCTGACAGCGACAGCAGTGCCCTGTTCATTCTCCTGTCTTTTGGACAATACCAGAGTCCTCTAATGCAAGACAAAAAAAAAGAGCAAATCCCAAGAAAGAAGAACAAAGTTTGTTTTTTTCTGTCACGATCTATAAGTTATACCTCTCCAAAGGATCTTCTCCTAAAGCCTCCAGTTAGATGATTGCATAGAATCAGCACAAGAACAATTGGAAGTTGATTACATCCTTTAAAAATAGTATTAAAATGTTCAGGAAGGTATTCTGTAGAAGAAAAATATCTAAATTTATTTACTGTTCATAACAACACTACCAGCATCTTCTTTAGTTCAAAATCAAAATGTTTATATGTTGGCCTACAAAAAAATAAATTAAATGATGTCAATTATGCAACTGAAAAATAATAGAGAAGTTAGTATTTTTATGTGACACACTTCTATTTTGTTTTATTTGGTTTTTTTTCTGTGCTGTAGCTTTTTCATACCACCATTTCACTTCCTTTAGTGCTCATTCTTTGTATGAAAATATGCTTTTCCTAAGCCTCACGTTATATTATACTTGTCACAAATATCAAATATTTCCAATTTGGATCCTTAAATATATGCAAGATATTACATTCACAGTGCTGTTTCCGTGACCCCTGACACTGCATATTTAACATGGACTTTAAAAAATTCTAATAATTGCTCCTGGTTGTGAAAAAAATATGTGCTCATAAGACAGACACTGAAAGTGCAAGTAGCATTTTAAATCATTAGTGCTAACATGTTTCAGTGTGATATTCCTTTTATATGTTAATATTAGCAATGTCTTTGGATGTTTTGTAGTCTTCTTTATCTGCTTCACAAATGCTTTACTTGCATATTTTAAGAACTGTAAATCTCACTGATGCACAGATAACAAACACTGATGTCTCTGTTTTGTTTATAGTCTAAACTCTGATTGTTCCTTGTCTTCTGTCACGTCCCTGGTGGCTGAGGGCCTTAATCTTCCAAGTGCCTTGTGTGAAGCAAGATGGTACATGTTCCCTCATAACAAAACTGACACACAATAATAATTACAGGGAAGAATTCTTTTCCTTTACAGCTAAAGGCATATAATTTGCCCCTAGGAACTAAACTTGCATCTACAAGGCTGTGCTGATATGGTGGTTTACTAAGGAGGTGATATAGGGGGTGTTGACAGATGAAGTAGGGCTATAAGGAAAGAGATATTTTTCAATTTGGGGCTCAGCATTTTCTTCTTTTTGGTGGTGTTTTAATTTCCTTTAATGCTGATACAGCTGCATCAAGCAAAGAACAGCTGGTAGCATTAAGACTGCCTCAGCTCTCTCTCTCTCTCTGTCTCTTGCATTTCCAACATGGACCAGCACCTGAAATGTTTGGCTGAGGAGCAGCCATAATAGGTTTTCAACTATGTGCAATCAGGGAACATCACTAGGGGACTGGATCAGTCCTTCACAGACAAGCCCAAGCTGTAAGGTATGCTATGAGACTTGCATGGGTACTTTCAAGTTACTTGCATGGGTAGAGTATTTTGTGTACACTTTCAAAATGTGCATTCTATCATTTGTAAGAAAATTATTATGACCTGTTGCATGGAATGGTGGCCATTGCCCCAAGAAAAGATATAGGGGGTCACCATGTTTCATGAACTATTGCGTTGTCAGTTGTCATTCTCCACAGAGAAGAGGAGGAACATTGCAATCCCAAGATAATCTTTTAAAATCTGTTTTCTTTTTTCATTGTAAAAACTCTTATACAGATTGAACCCAATTCCATATGAAAAAAAAATGCAGTCTCCTGCAAAAACCCACCTGTTTATTTTGATAGGGAATAGTCCTATCACTAGAAAATTTAGGATTATAACACAAATACATGGGCGGAGGAGTTACAGGCATAAAGAGAAGAATCTAGAGCATAGCTTTAGAACTCATGACCTACTCAACACAATTCACATAAATAAGGGACAAATAGATCATATTAATTCAGTGAAAAGAGTACAGATTTTGTAGAAAGGAGCGTAATTTCTCACTCAGCTCTTTATTAGCTGTATAGTCCTAAGTCACTGAAATTGCATCTCACTTCCTCCTTAGTAAAAGGGATGATTTGTATGAGGACTAGCAATGTGATTCCAAAGCCAGTGCAAAGATTAGCAAGCATGGTTGTCCAACAAATGGTTAACTAGCTAAGGATATTTTGTTTAGTCTCTCACAGTGTGCTACAGAAGAGAAGAGTTCTAAAGAGAAAAATGTCAAACGCAGCCATAAAAACCTAACATTGACCCTTATCCTTCAGTATTGTCCTAAACTTTTTCTCAGCTCTAGTCTACTAGTTTATTCTTCTTGGTTTATAAGAAGGAAGAACTTAATTTTCTCTGGCTATTTAATGCCTCCGCAGTGACTAAGAGTTTCCCAGAACTGTCCCTCTAGCACAGGAAAGACTGCGTTATTTCCCACAGCAAGAATTATACTTGTTCTTGAAGTCTCAGCTCCTACACAGTGTCTCTGCCCCCAGCTAAAAATAATCTAAGTCAGAGAGAAAGAGAACTTGGCGACCTTATTTTTCTTCTCATTAACCAACCTCACTCAATATTCTTCACTGTTGATCAGCATTTGGTTTTACTTTACAACTTAAATAAGTCTACAGTGAAAAAGCTGATGTACTCCTATAGCTCAGTCACCTGGCTGAGGTGTCAGACGTTGCACAAAACCTGCCTGGGTCTTCCGGGGTTCATGTTTGCAGGCTGTAGGACTAGGGGCAATTGATTAATTTCTCTCTTCCTCATTTGCTCATTTGAAAAATGGTACCTACCCTTAACAGTTGTGGTGGAAATTGAGTTAGTATATGCAAAAGAGGAGAAAACATACAATAATGCCATGCCAGTGTTGGCTCTAATTTCCCGAGGGTTTCCATTCAGCTTATTTCATAGTTAACTTTGATGCAAAGAAAAAAGATATGCATATAAGTCAACTATTAACATGTGTGATCAAGCTGGCTGACTTAGTGCAGGCAATGGAATCTTTCCCTCATCCCTTTCTGTGGCTGGCCTGGCCCCACTGAGTATATGCTTGGAGAGGCGTGATTCTTCGACTATTTCTTTCTTAATCAGGCTAGTTGTCTGGGGAGATTTCCCTCCAATCTTCCTCATCCCAAGAGCCCAAAGCAATGTCTTTGCAATAAATTCAATCCTTCTATCTTTTTGTTTTTCAGCTTTATTGTGATATAATTGACATACTGTGAAAATTTAAGATTTGCAGTGTGATGATTTAATATATGTATATGTTGTGAAATGATTATTATAATAAGATGAGTTAACATATCTACCACCGCACTTAATTAAAATTTGTGTGTCTGTGGTGAGAATTTTCAAGATCTCCCTTAGCAACTTTCAAATATACAATGCAGTATTGTTAACTACAGTCACCACACTGTACACTACATTCCCAGGATTTATTTATCCTGTAACTGGAAGTTTGTACCTTTTGAGTACCTTCACCAATTTCCCCCACTCTACTCCCACCCTGGCAATCATTGACATGGTGTTTCTATGAGTTCAGTTATTTTAGATTCCACATATATCTGTCTTTATCTGTCTGACTTATGTCACTTAGCATAATACCCTTAAGTTCGATCCATCTTGTCAAAAATGAGAGAATTTGCATCTTTTTTGTGGCTTAATAATGCTCATCCACCCAGAGACATTTAGATTGTTTGACCTTTGCTATTATAAGTAATTCTATAAAGAACATCAGGGTGCAGATACCTCTTCCAGATGGTGGTTTTTTCCCTTTGGATATATACTGTTTTCTATAGTGTCTGCACCAATTCACATGCCCTTCAACAGCCTATGAGCATTCCCTTTTCTCCACATCCTTTCCAGCTATATCTCTTGTCCTTTTGATAATAGCCATACTCACAGGGGTGACATGCTATCTCATTGTGGTTTTGATTTACATTTGCCTGGTGACCTTTACACATTCCTGTTGGCTATTTGAATATCTTCTTTGGAAAAAATGCCTATTCTTGGATGGGTTACATGTCATTGACTTATTAATTTATTCTGTTCCCCTGGTCTTGGGGATGAGAGGGTGAACTTGCTGCTGGTGAACCATACATCTTCTGTGGTTTGCAGTGAAAATTTAACATTTTCATTAATTGTAAACATTTAAACTAGGGAGATTTTGTGTAAAGGTTGATATGGGGCATCTCTTAAAAAATGGAAAGGTCTGGCAAAAGTGGGCCCAGCTACTTTCATGACAATAACGACCGACCTACAGCTGAGTTGGCTCCGCCACACTGACAGAATGTGCATACATCAGAGCCTGTGCCACCCTGGCTCAGACAGTCGAGAGCTGCGCTCATTTATACAGCCTGCTGAGGCCCTTAGATGCCATCAGTTTCTTGACACCTGACTTAGGAAGAACCATTCTTTCCCTTGGTATGCTCTTTTCCTCCCTTCCCTCCCCCTCCTCTTTCTTTTCCTTCTCCTCCTCCTCCTCACCACTTGGTAGCCTTGAGAGCTATAACAAGAAATGGGCCTAAGGAAATAATCAAAATTTTAATTCAGAGTTTGTGGTCCACTTGATTCAAGATAAAAGAATCCTCAGCCACTTCAGCCTCACAAGATGAGCTAGGCCAGATAGTGTCCAAGATGAGGTAGGCCACACGAGCCACCTCTGGTGTCCCTTATTGTCAAATGCAGCATCCTGACTAATTTCCTCTCTCTTGCTAGGAGAAAAGAGGTAGCAATGCTGTTATTACAGACAATGCCATGCTCTTCAGAACTTGTCTATATTAAAACAAATCCTTGTCTCTATAAATCCCAAATTCTATTTATTTATTGTTGGTTCCATTAATTTTCTTCACACTGCATCATCCACCCTGCAGCCTGTGAACACTGGCTTCTGATGACCATCTCAAAGGTGGTGACTAAGCTTCACAGACATGACCACACATACATGTGCACCCAGAGTGTACAGGAAATGTGAGCAACACCTTGTTTTCTGGTCATGTTAAATTTGTACTACAAAATTTTGCAGTATATACACATAGGATAATACATCTTCTAATGCTGTCTCTGTAGGCTATATGTCAGCATCTCTATAACACAGTTTCTCTCAATGTTGACCGCTCCCTTGACTTCCACAACTAAGAGGTACAATAGGCAAAAGGCCTGTAAGTGGAGTAAAAAATATAAATAATTTCATTCTCACAAGCAATGCCTGTCCCTCATTTGGCACAGCTTAAGATTGACCACGGAGAAAGACAGAACCACATTAATCAGAAGAAAAGTGGGTGTCAATTGAAGGGCCTGTTGGCTTTCCCAGCACTTGTCTTCCTACAGGGGTAATAAGCATGCTCCCCCAGGACTGTCTGATGACAGGGTGGAGGGACTGCCCTGGATGCCTCTGGTAGGGTTGTCCACAGAGTAAATCACAGCCATAACACCCCCTTGCCATCCTTGGGTTCCACAGACATGGTGGTGGAGACTTGGACAGGGAATTCATAGGGATTCACACTCGATTCAAGTCCTAGAGGGTCAGTAGCCCAGAGCCCTGGAATCACCCTCTGTCTCACATCAGTGGGAACGTCAGCACATCAGCATCCTTCTCCAGGCTCAATTTTACAGGATTCCACCAAGAAAGTTTAGACTGGTCATTGGGAGCAATCTGCTTTCTGCTCTGCTGTTTGAGATCTAGACCCTGACAACAGTCCTCTGGGATGTCCCCTTGGTGAGGATCCTGAAGCAACTACAGCAACTGCTTAACCATTCATTAAAGATGAGGTGCAGGTGTAAATGGTTGGAGAAAACCTTGAAAGACAGAAAAACAGCAGGGCTCATGCTATTGTAGTCTGGGGTCAGGGTACCCTGGCCTAATAGCACTGTTGGCCTGTCCCAGACATCGAAGGGAATCTACTTGTCTGGGTCTAAGGGCAGTGTTGGCCATCAGGCACCCCTCTGGAGGCATTTCTGAGCCTCTCTTGATGAAGGCTAGTATGTCTCACAACTTCACTCTGTGGCTATTGGTTACCCTGGCCAGTTGGCATCTTACCCTATTCTTCCTGGTCATCTGTTGCTATCATGTAAACCAATTCTCTTCTCTCTTTATGTTGGCAATATTATCCAGCCAAGTCACTTTATTTTTAGTCTGGAAAATGTCCTTCCCTTAAAATCCCTAACCACAAAGATGAGGTTTTAGGGTTTAATAAAACTTTAGTAATGGTTTGACAAGACAGAGGGGACTTAAAACATACCAAGAAAGAAAGAAGGATGAGGGAAAGTGAGAGAAGAGGAAAAGGAAAGAAGGAAAAAAAGAAGAATGGGAGGGAGGGAGGCAGGAAGGGAAGAAGGAGGAAAATCAGTGTAAGAATTCCTGCTCTTACAGTCCCTAACCCCAAGGACTCTTTAATATTCATTTATCCACTTAGATAATGTCAGCACAAGGTATGTGCCCGAAGAATGAATATTAGTTTATTATTAGTGAAGACTGAATAAAAAGTTGCAGGTTTCAGGCCATCTCCCATGCAGTGGGATGATTTTTGACTATATTCTTCTTACACTGGAGTTAATATCCTCACCTCAAAAGTTTTGGTTCTCACACAGAGACTGATAGGCTATTCTCAGACCTGTCACCCAGAGTGTATAATTATCCCCTCTGACTCAAATCTGCCCACAGTGAAAAGAACTTGTGTTGTTATTTACAGGCCTTTAACTCTCAGTTTCCATTCCGAATTAGACCTCAGCTTTATCTTTATACAAACAAAAGCCTATTAGAGTTTCTGCCATATATAAGCATTTTCATAAGCAGAATTCAAGTTTTTATTGTCAGCAACACAATTTTAAAATTGCAGTTTCTCCCTCTTTCTTCCTCCCCAGCTCCCAAATGTTTCAATGGCCAAGCAGGGTTCAAGGTCCAAGTTTCTGAACTTCTCTAGCCACCAGGTAGCCTCTGCAGGTGGTGATATTTCCTAACCAAATGACCTGTTTGGGGTAGGGGAATGGGGAGTCCACCTAATTTTTTTTACATATTGTCTCTCCTTTATTAAAGAATGGGCATTTGCCCACTGTGCTCAGATCTTGCTCAATAAACCTAGCAATGGTGTCTGGTCAAGGATTCTGTTCATGTCTCCATCTTTTTCTGTCTCACAAACAAGAACCGCAATCACCAACATGCATTATAAGTTAGCTGTTAAAAGATTTAAATTGTTGGTTTCAATATCTAGGTAATAAGGGAGTCTTAATTTTCTAAAAATTATAGTTACTTAGAATTCACAGGCTTATATTCAAACTTTAATAATTTCTGGGGTGATAAATGCTCCATCAGTATCAGGTTTAAATCAATCTACTTTTAATCTACATATAGTCTTAATTTTAAACAATTTATAAATTTCAAACTTTGCTAAAATTAAATATCAGAGTTTAAACAGATTCTGCTGTCATTGAGCCTCTTTTTTTCAAAAATCTGTTTAATATTTTTCCTTAATGACTTTTGCAATCTGATAGTTAATTGCTAATATAATTACAGGAATAACCATCCAACCTAAGACCTCTTAAGAGAAATCCAGTTGTATAAAAGAAGAATTACTTTGTTTAATAGTAAATTGACAACTAATACCAGAAGTTCCTTAATTAAGGATAGGGTCTTCAAAAGTATGTTTGGATAATTTTAAGGAAGCTCACAAAGTCTAAAGATATAATGGTTCTGATTCGCATGCATTCCTACATCATTAAAGAAATTCTGCAGTGTGCCTCATAGTTTTTAAATAAAAGCAAAATACTGACCTTCCTGTCTATCCTATAGACTACTGTTCACCTTGCCTGAAAGAAAGCGATGATTTTTAGAGTTATGATTGTTAATGGCCTTTGAATGCAGCCTGCACAGGTCTTCAACTCGCCAGTGTAAGTAAGGTTGAGCCCTTTCCAGATGGGAAAATGATAAGGACACTAGGAAGATAGCAGGTCATTCTTGGGCAGCTGCCAGAAACTTGCAGTAAGATGAATCATGTAGGGCTGCGGTGCTTTAGCCAGCATTTTTCTGTTTTAATTTATCAAGCCAAAGCTTGTTGACATGAAAGTGAATGAAATTGTTATACAGTGGGCTCTAAAAAGCCTGCTCAAGGGTTTAGTGCAGAAGCGCTCTGACTATAAATAACAAAGAAAATACAGGGAATGTTCTTTATACTAGCAACTGCTGTGTTGTTTGAGATGCATCAGCAATTAACTCAAATCCCAATATTGGTAGCAACTGGAAGAAGGCCAATTCTCTGAAATATTGTAGAGGCTCTCTCATCTGTTGTAGGTGGTTATCAGAGAGCTAATCCTCAAAATAGTCATTTTAGTTTTTTGATATGTGGGGCTGTATTTATTTGTTTTTCAAATGCAATAAAGTAACTGACAGTATGATGAAATAGTATTGATACTGCTAGAAGAGTGACTTTGCATTTGGAAAAAGTTAATACTATCTTGCTTGAAAAAAGTTATTTTGCATTGACTTGTCCAAAAGGAAAACAGTGATATAAATCACTGACTAGCATTCATAAATGAAATCTCTACATTTAGCTGAAGCATATAAATCAGGTTTTACAGTAAAGGCAAGATATCTGCAATTTCCACTGTGAGTGAAAGACAAAAATTAGCTGTTAGAGTAAGATTTAACACAAGTACATTAAGGGGTAAAAATCTTCCTTGATGAAAGAGCATTGAGCATTTTAAGCATCTAGTCAATGTTTTGAATGTCATGGTTCCTGATTAAATACTTTTCCCCTATTAAAGAATGTTATACATTAGGGAGAGGTGAAATATAATACTGTCTCTTGTCAATTGAGGATGAGATAACACAATGTTTCAATTGCATATGCTTGGAAGGTGTGGAACCTGGAAAAATATATAGTTTATGAGTTATTTTATTTCTTCATGGTACAGTTTATTTATTTATGTCTTTACTTAAAGGATATTTATTGAATGCCTACCTTGGGCAATGCACCACAGAAGGTTTTATCAATTGCCCAAATTGACTATGCAGATGAGTCAGCTGAGCATGGGCTTACCTTTTCTATCAGGAAATAGAGAGAATGTAACTACATAAAACAAGACTTCCCACTATCATCACTCTTTTTATATTTGTTAATTTACCCACATCTCACCAAAAACATAAAACTAAGAGCCATTTAACTTTACAATACTTACTGTGTTCATATAAAACTGTATGATATTGTAACCCTGGTAAATCTAGACTATATGTTTACTATTCTGTAATTTATATACTACAAATAGACCATTAGGCCATTCTATACATCATCAATAAAAGCAATTTTAAATAGTTATTAATAATATTTAATGATGATAATAAAATACTAGGCTAATTAACTTTGAAGAAAATAAAACAAAGATTAACATTTCTGAAAGTGTACTGCATTCTAGGTATTTTGCTGATTGTTCTATACACATTACCAATTTGATCTTTGCATGGCCCTATGGGATAAGTACTACCATTCTCTACATTTTACAGATGAGAGAACTAAGGATTAGAATGTTTAATTAACTTGACAATGTTTGAATTTGAACCTGGATCAGTAGAACTATCAGTACATTAATTATCCTAATCTGAAACCTACTATCAATATTTGAAAAGAAAAGGTAAAATGTTATTACTTGCAGGTAATATGATTCCATATTATCTGAAAAAATAGGAAAAGCTAGAAAACTATTACAAATGAAGACATGATATTTACATTATAAATAAATATAAGTTCTTAGGTATAAGTAATAACCAATTTGAAAATATAATGGAAGAAAATATCTCAATAATAGTTTCAAACAGAAAGGTGTTTCTGGAACAACTTTATAAATAATCTGTAAGACAAGTTAAAAATATTTCAATGTCTGTTGAAAAACATAAAAGCCTTCAATAAAATGCAACCTATCCTGCTCTCAGAAATGACTCAATATTATTAAGGTAGTGATTAAAAAAATCCCTTAAAAGCTACAAAATGAAACCATGTTACTATACTAGCCTTGAAAATAAACACAGAAAACTAGCTAGAAATATTTTGAGGAAGAAGAGAAAAGAGTCACACCAGATAATAAAACATATGCTTATTACTTTAATAATGGCTCAGGAATACACAGAAATATCAGTGGTTGAAAATGAGTTCAGAAATAGACCCAAATACATATGGAAATTAGCATAAAGAGAGCATTCCCAAACCAGTGTGGGTAAATATGATGTTTTTTCAATAAATCTGTAATAACAATGATGTAGTCATTTGGAAAAAATAAAGCCACATCTTCAAGTCACAACTTACATAAAAATAAACTCCAGATGGATCAAAGATTTAAAGTAAACAATAAAGCCATGAAAGTATTGGATGAAAACATGACTGAGTTTATTTATAACCTTGGGATAGGGGTGATCTTTCTGAGCAGATGCAAAACTCAGAAACCATAAATTTAATAATTAAGACACCACTTAAAAGAAAAACCTTTCAGCAAACTCTAAACAAACAAGAAACACATGACAAAAACCAATGTCCTTAGTTTTAGAAAAAACTTACAAATTCATTTTTATAAAAGAGAACAATCTGATACAAAAATAGCCCCCAAAAGAGTAAATGAACAAAAGCGGGCACTTTTTAAGAAGAAAACAACAAATGGGTAACTAGCTAGCATCTGAAAAAGTCTCAGCTTTCCTTACCTTTAAAGAAATTCAAATTTAAAAAATGGAGAAAAAATACATAAGTATATATATATAGTTTATAACATAAATTTAAAATATAATGATGAATAATTATAGAAAACTCTAATAATTAAAAACTGGGACCCACTTGCATATAATTCAGCAAGAGATTTTTTTGAAGTTATGGTATTTCTAGATAGTATAATAATGTACATCCTAGTCAATAAAAACTGGGGGTAGATCTAAATAATATAAAGTATGTTATCACTTGATAAATATTTAAATAACTTTGAAGAGTAAAAGCCATAAAAATGAGGTTTTAAAAAGTGGTTATGCATAGAAAATGTTACTTCTGGCTATAAATGTTCAGGAAAGGTGACCCCTAAAAAGTACAGAAAATTTAAAGATAATGAGGAGGAAAAGAGGGGAATTGCATTTCAAGCTAAGAAATAGCGTGCCCAAGGCTAAGAGCAGGAAACAAGTTGAGAAGGTTTAGACAGATGGAGTTTAAGTTGGAGATGATGAGGGAAAGGAGGACACGCTGGGGTTCCATTACTCAGCGCTTTATTACCTCACTGAGGAGGATGCAGACAATAAGAAAGTAAGGTTGTTGAGAACTAATCAGCCAGTGAAGACGTTGGTTCTCTCTTGGTATCCCGTTTAAACCTCTTCCCATGCTAAAGAATTAGGTATCGTTATTGCCATTTTAAACAATAAGGAGGAACTGAGCCTTGAAAACTTAAAAACTCACCTACGTTCTCACACGAAGTAATAGAATTGACATTTCAGTTGGGCAACCATTTAATTTATTGTGTATCTAAGGATACTACTGAGAACGAAAGGGAAAACAGGCTTCAACCAGTTCTGTCACGGCAAACAACGGAGAAAGGTCCCCCTATGTTTGAACCTAGTCTGTCTCAAACACCTGCGCTCTGACACCTCTCACCTTTCTGAAGCTGCCCCACACCTTCTCATGACTTCACGAAATGCTCTACCGAACTGTCTAACATAAAATTAGGGATGAATGATGAATAAACCCCGCCAGCTCACCTGGCTGACACCTGAATCCACAAAATTGGTTGATATGTGCAGCTTATGTTACAGCCTTTAGTCTAGGCACATTTTATTTATTTACTTTTAAAGGAGGGAGAGAGAGAGGTAGAGAAACATCAATATGCGAGAGACACATCAGTTGGTTTCCTCTTGCACACCCCAACCGGGTACCTGGCCTCCAACCCAGTCATGTGCCCTGTCTGGGAACCAGACCAGAAGCTCTTCGGTTTACAGGATGATCCCCAACTCATAGAGCCACACCCATCAGGGCTGCCCAGAAACATTTTAAATGACCCATACCTCCATGTTTCCAGTCTTATCCTAGAATATTATTTATGGAATATGAGAGCCTATAACTAGAATTCCATGGCATTTCTTCCCAGAAAATATATTTAACCACCATTTAGCCTAAACCTGATCTTTCCTAGCTAAGGATTATTGACTGATTCATATTCAACATTATCAACATTATAAATGGCATTATTTAGAACTTATTTTCCCTTTGCAAGGTAAGAAATCACTGTTAGCCTAAAGTAGTCATTTGGAGTTGTGCCTGTTTTCAAAATATTTCATATCAAAGCTTTCTTTGTCAATGCCTGTTGGGTGCATATTCTTCCACATCCCTCTTATGTATGGCCTGCCATCTTTATCCTTGCCTTCTTCCACCAGTGTTTTCCTCCCAGGCCCTGTGGATATTTTCTTGCAATTAAGTACAGAATCACTATATGCACATTCTGAATAAGTGGCAGTAATTTTTACATCTCATTTTAAGCATAATTGTATATATATCAATAGTATTTATTTATAATGAAGTTTATTTCCTTTCTGCTTATAAAGTTTCAATTAATATATTCTGTATGGAATATTAAATAGGAAATATATTCCATAATCTACCTACCTATAGATTAATATCCACACACACACAAAGACACACATGTGATAGTGAAGTCGTAATAAATTGTTGTTTTGTACTTTTAAATGCATTATAAATATTTACAGGCCTATATATTATTGACATTTTCCTTCACCTCCTCTTCCCAGATAATTTTTATTGCTATTACAGGCAGACTAATTTGTACCACTCAAACCCCAGGTGAATACAACAGATATTTCCAGAAACACTGTCAAACCCAAATGTTTTTGTAAAGGCTATCAATAGCAATACCAATTAATTTTCCCTCCTTCCTTCCTTCCTTCCTTCCTTCCTTCCTTCCTTCCTTCCTTCCTCCTTCCTTCTTCCTTCCTTCCTTCTTCCTTCCTTCCTTTCTTCTTCCTTCCTTCCTTCCTTCCTTCCTTCCTTCCTTCCTTCCTTCCTTCCTTCCTTCCTTCCCTCTTTCCTTTCTTCTTTCTTTTCTGTCAAAGAAATGGGCCAATACTATGTGACAAGCACAGGACCAGGTGAAGTGAATACAGAAGTAAACAAGACAAGACTTCTAACTTCATAAAACTCATCTTCTAGTTGGAGGAAATATGAGTAAATTAAATGTGTTGACATCATAAAGTACTTTGAAGAAAATTTTTTTAAAAAGTGATGTGAAATAGACATTTTCAGATAAATAAAAGTTGAAAGAATCTGTTACCAGTAGATCTGCCTGTTTGTTCTTCTGGATGAGGAGAAATAATACAAGATGAAGAAAAGGGTAAAGAATTTTGGAAAGGGTAACTATGTGGATAAATATAAGAGACTTTCTTTTCAATCTCTTGATGATTTTGTTAAAAGGCTACTACAGTGTGATCACACATTTATGACAGAAAATCTAGGCAAACTATAGATAGATGACAATTTCCTCAATCTAATAAAGGTCATCTATAAGAAAATATAGCTAAGCCCTGGCTGGTGTTTCTCAGTGGGTTGAGCGCTAGCCTGCGAACCAAAGGGTTGTTGGTTTGATTGCCAGTCAGGGCACATGCCTGGGTTGCTGGCCAGGTCACCAGTAGTGGGTGCACAAGAGGCAACCACACACTAATGTTTCTCTCCCTCTCTTTCTCCCTTCTTTCCCCTATGTCTAAAAATAAATAAAACCTTTTTTTTTTTAAAGAAACTATAGCTAACATCACACTCGTGTTCAGTGAAAAAATGAATATTTCCCTCAGAATCAGGAACAAGGCAAGTACATGTGCTGTGACTACTTCTAGTTGGTGTTGCACTTCATGTCCTGCCCTTTGCAGTAGGGAGAAAGGTGAATGGAAGGCATGAGGACTGGGAAGAAAAAGTAAAACCATCTTTATTTGCTGATGGCTTGGTTGTTCCCATAAAAACAATTCTAATGAATCTATAAAACAAACTGTTTGCACTAATAAGGGAATTTTGCAAGGTCACAGGACACATAGTCAATATATAAAAAAATCAATTTTATTTCTATATATTAGTAAGAAAAACTTGAAAATGAAACTTTAAAAAAACATATTGTATTATACTCTATTGCTGCATAACAAATTACCATAAACGTAACGGCTTAAAACTACAATAAACATTTCTTATCTGACAGTTCCCATGGATCAGGAACTTGGGAAGAGCTCAGCTGGGTGATTCTAGCTCCAGGTCTCCCCAGGGGCTGCAGTCATGACATCAGTGAGAGTGGCAGTATTCTGAAGGCGGGACTGGACTGGAACAGAGAATTCACTTCTAAGAAGTCTCACTCACACGGCGGGCAAGTTGATGCTGGGTATTGGCAAGAGGCCTCAGTTCCCTACCACATATGCCTCTCTAAAGGACTTCTTGTGTTCCTTCTGATACGGCAGTTACTTTCCTCAGAGCACAAGATTATCCAAAAGAGATCAAGACAGAAACCATAGTTTCTTTGATGGCTCAGCTGCGAAGGCCTACATAGTCATCCTCACAGGGTCCTCTTGGTTACAGTCAGCTGTATTCAGTGGAGAATGCCTACAAGAAGGCAAACAGACTAAGTGAAAATTGTTGGAAACTTTCTTGGAAGCTGACTACCACTGTTGACTATAGTATCAAAATATATATATTTAAAAGTGTAGAAATGAACCTAAAATGTGTGCAAGACCCTGTAACCTTAAAATGTGTGCAAAAACTGTCAAGCTTTGCTCAAGGAAATTGAAGAATTCTAAAATAAGTGGAAAGACATGCTATGTTAATGGATTAGAAGGCTCCGTGATGTAAAAGTGTCAATTCTCTCCAAAATTGATGTATGACACAAGGTTAATCAAAATCTAATCAAGTTTTTATGTAGATATTGACAAATAGATTCCAGAATTTATAAGAAAATGCAGAAAACACCCTAAAATATTCTTTAAAGATAGTTGGGGGACATAGGAGGACATACAGCATTTTTTTGCAAGACATTACAAAGCTAGAGTACACTATGAAGAAAGTGATAGGCAAATAAGGACAGAGAAATAGCTCAATGAAACAGAGTAGAGAATCCAAAATGTATGTGCTTATAAACAGTCTATCTGTTACTCAACAAAGGACTGAGGCAATTAAATGTGAAAAAATTCTTTTCAACAAATATTGTTGGAACAGCCACACAAATGTGTGACAGAAAAATAAATCCTGACACCCCCACCTGTGTTTGATATGATACACAAAAATTAAGTCAAAACATATCATAGTCCTGGATACAAAAGCTAAAACCATAAAGCTTCTAGAGAAAAACATAACAGAATATCCTTAGGGTCTTGGGGTAGGCAATGATGTCTTAGAAAGGACATAATAAACACTAACCATAAAAGAAAAATTCATAAAATTTGACCTCATCAAAATTAAAACCTAAAACACAGCTTTAAGCAAATAAAAATATAAGTCTCAGATAAATAAGAAATGGACAAAAACTTGGACAGATCCAACTTGACAGAGGAAAATCTATATATGGCCAAAAAGCACATGAAAATCTCAAAATCATTTATTGTCAAGGAATGCAAATTAAAACTACAGTGAAATGCTAGAATAACCAAATTAAAAATACTGGTAATATCAATGTCTTCAAAATTGTGGAGCAGCTTGAATCCTCAAGCGTTGGTGGTAGGACAGGAAAATGGTATAATGAATTCAGAGTAGAGTTTAGCATTTTCTTATAGTTAACATACATTTACTATACGATCAATCAATTCTACTCCTGGGAATTTACCCAAGAGAAATGACAACATATGTCCACAAAAGAATGTGCTGGAAAGTTTATAACAGCTTTACTTAAAATAACAAAAAAACTGGAAATAGTCCAGATGTCTGTCAACAAGAGAATTGGTAAACATATTGCAGTATATTCGTGAAGTGGAATACTCATCAGAAGCTAATAAAAGAATGAGCAAATGATACACAAAAACATAGATGAATCTCAAAAACATTATGATGAATAAAAAAGTTAGATATAAAAGAGCACATACTGTATGAATCTATTTAAATGAAGTGTAATAACAGGTAAAAGAAAGTTATGGTGTTACAAAGCAGAATGGTGATTGCCTAGGAGAGGTAGAGTTTGACTGGATTAGATGTTCATATGGGAGCTTTCTGAGGAAAAGCTCTACATGTCAGTTGGGGTGCTGTTTACATAGGCAGATACATTCATCAGAACTCTCTTAAGATCTGTATAACTTATTGTGTGTAAAATTTATCTCAATTTTTTAAATGAGTAGGAAAAATTAAAAGAGTAAAACCAGTTAGGATGTTACAAAATTCAAGTGAGAAATAATGGTGGTTCCACTGGAGGTGGTGAAAACAGTTGAATGGAAAACAAATTTTGGAGTGTGCAGATCAGACTTGCTTCTAACCAGATGTGAGGACTGAGGAAAAGAAAGGAACCAAGGATTACAAAGATGTGAGAGTGGTGACCCCTTCCTTGGAAAGCTTCCTCAAAGCTTGTCATTTCATGGCTCATCATGCACCCCATAAATCTTTCCACATTTTGTCCTACTTGCCTTTGTTGGAAGAGGGTCCAGCATTTCCTGATCTGGAAAGTCAGGGCCACCTTCAACTGAGTTGCCCTTAAATCCCTTCCTCACCCTTCCTCTGCTCTGTTCTCTGTCACACCACAGGGGCTGGGGGAGGGGAGTGTCGTTGCTCTTCTCTCCAAGCCATGTCCCAGTCTACGTTGTTATCCAGCTTCTGGTTAGGTTTGGCCAGTGGAGTAATTGTAGGGAGATTAAACTACATGAGGAAGGAAAAAATCAGAATATTTCTCTTCTTCTCTCCCCAACCATAGCTGGATGTGCTTCATGGCTCCAGCTGCCACGAGGTGACTCCCAGCCCAGGGTTCCCATAACATTGCATTGCCTATTCGGTCCTCAGACCTAGCAATGGCTCCTGTGTTGCTAACACTTGGGTTTCTCGGCCATCTCCTGTTAGCGTTTCAACATTTCTATCACTTGTACCCAACTTCCTGTATTAACTTTCTTCCATTTAAAAACCATAGTCTGGTTTTGCTTCCCTGGTTCAACTCTAGCGGTCAGGAAAGGAACAGAGTAACAGTGGGACCTGCAGCCCCTGTAGACTGGGTCCAGTTTGCCCATGATCCTACTGATTATGGGTTAGTGCACCTATACATAAAAAAGTCAACTGTTATATTTTTGAAGGAAATGTCAAGGTAATAATAACATCAACTTTGCCTTAAGAAATATTTTAAGTAATATTTTTATTGAATTTTTCTCCTTAACATGTATAGTAATTAGCTTAATGCATCATTCAGAATAAATATTCCATATTGTTAGCTAGTATCACCTATAAAGCTTCTTATACTATTATTCCTCAATAAACTAGTTTCTAGAATTCTGTAGTCCTGAAGAAAACATATTTATAATTAACCACAGGTTTAGGGGTTCATGTATAAATGATATGTTAAGAATGTGATTTAAAGAACCTCACATAAGGAAGAGAGAGAGAAGTTCTTTAATAGACTAAAAAGGTAGTTGCTTAAATATTATTTCTAAAGGTTTGTGGTGATGAAAAAATTTTGGAAATAAAGAGTTATGATATACAATATTGTGAATGCATTTAATGCAACTGAATTGTACACTTAAAAATAGTTAAAATGGTAAACTATATGTTATATATGTTAGTATAATAAAACATTAAAATAATAAGTGTAAAGAAAACAGGAAGTATGGAATTTGGAGATATCTGACAAATGTATTTTAAAGATTATGATTTTAAAATATGGGCATATAAATATGTGGTAGTCTGATGTTCTTAATTTCAGAGCATAATAACAAGGAAAATGTAAAGGAAAATGAGGCATAGTTTATTTCTTTTCCACTTCTACCATCTGTTCATATTAGCCACAAAGAAACACCCTTATAAAACTCATTAAACTACGGAGATATAACTCAATGTGGTAATAAGTCTTCAACACAATGTACACAATTGCTGAATGACTATGACAATGACATCATTGTAATGGTCATAATTACATGACAATTCAGATATTTGATCACTCAAAACATCAGTTAAATAACTATTCTTCTTTTTTGTCAGTTTCTAAATGCCTCTATTTATTCTTTATTCAAGAATCTGTGGCTGTCTGGGAGGAGATAGAAACCGAACCCAGCAATGAAGGCGACAAAGCTGGGAGATGGGGAGGAGGATAGGATTTTGAGGGACAGGCAGGAGGAAAAACGGCAGCGCGCACTCGGAGAGAAGAGAGTGGGAGATGAGTGTGCATGAAGCCAGCCTAATTATGGGAGAGTGAAAGGTCATCAAAATCAATTTGCAGCATGATGTACAAAGGTCATTATCAGACTCAGATTTTCTCTGCCCGTTTAAAACACAATAAAAATAAAGTGAGTCCTTTAATAACTATGATTAGTAAAGAAAAAAGCATATCATTGAGCCATCTGTTTAAATATTTGTGCTACCTTAGTTTTACTCAAAACAGCAGGAAAGATGAGCAGTGAGGCATTTTTTTTCTATTTGTTTGCTTTTAAAATCCTGACATTTTCTCCACTGGTTGCCAAGATTTATAACACAGATGAAAGAGCTCTTCTAAAATTACTGCCCTTTGAAATCAATAGCACAGTATTTGTAACGACTTTCTTTTTATTAGAGAGCACTTCATTATTATTTTTATTATAATTTTATGGGACAGTCTGGAACAGAATTCATCATTCACTTATTTGAAGTATCTCACTTACTCAATGGCACAGATGGCCTGATCTGAGGAGATTTAATCACCCTGTGTCAGGACTGCCTTGATGCTAAGTAAATGCAAACATCAGAGAGACAGGAAGCAATGTGTGGCGATACCGTTATCCTAGGTGCCATCAAAAACTCTAGAGAAGCACATTCATTTGCAAACTTCAGAAATTATAGTTATAAAGAGAAATCTTTTTACTTTTCCTCTAAAATTAAAATTTAATAAGATTATCTTATGGGGCAGAGTTTAAAAAGGTGTGAGATTTATTGGGACGATCACTTACTAAGTTAGGTAATGTTTAATTGTAAATTTAAAATGATATAAAAATAAATAAATAAGTTTTTATCCATATCTATCAGTAGAAAATACATTTTATATTATGACTAAATAAACACACAAATATTCACACATATATTGAAACAAACATTTTTAAGAAAGCAGTATTTTGTTATTATTATATGTGATTTTTTTCTTAATCTATTCTTTTCTTTCTTTTAATGCTAGTCATAATCCACTAAACTGTTTTAATAAATGGGTCTGGATCCTCACGTGAAAAACAGATACAGGAGGTTTCCTTTGTGTTTTAAATGAAATAATATGTGTGAGTGCTTATAGTACCTGACACGCGATAAACATTTGATATTTATTAGCAGTTGTGCTGAATGCCTTGAATAGATTTTGCAGCTTACCACAGTTTAAAACAACCAAGGAATGTTCTGTCTATAGAAGTAGCTTCTCTGAAATTTACTTATTTTTCCTATTCCTATTATCCTATCTAATCCAGCTGCCTTATTCTGAAAAATTAACCACCTGACTTTATATTACAAAAAACCTAGGCTGGTAGAGAGGAAACACATAAATATAAAGGAGAAATATCAGTGAAAGACTGATATTTGCTTTCTATTACCAGCCTCCTGGTTCACCTACTTGCTAGTTCTTGTCTGTATCATGATACATGACAAGATCTGTCCAGAAAAAGTCCAGCCATTATTAATATAATGAGAACAGTTTGCATGACATCGATGTAACATGGCAGCCAAGGAGAATAGACTGGAATGTGCATGTGTAAACAAGGACGACTTCACTGTACTAGTCAGTGGGGGTGGTAGACGCTGTTCAGTGAACATGTGTACTGTGTGGCCATTGCATTCAAAATGAGTGAGTAGGATAACAAATCTGCATCAAATTTTGCATTAAGTTTGAACATTCCTCTGTAGAAAGTATTTGGATGATTCAGAACGCTGCAGCTATTGGCAACTGATGATTGACAGCTTCATCATGACAATGCATCCACTCATGCATCATGTCTCATATAGAGTTTTTTGGTGAAACATCAAATCATCCATGTTACTTTGCCCCCTACTACCGAGATTTGGTGCCCTATGACTTCTGGTTTTCCCCAAAACTAAAATCACCTTTGAAAGGGAAGAGATTTTCAGACTGTCAATGAGATTCAGGAAAATATATGATGGGGCAGCTGATGGCAATTGGAAGAACTGTGTGAGGTCCCAAGGTGCCTACTTTGACAGGGACTGAGGTGTCATTGTCCTGTGTACCATGTTTCTTGTGTCTTGTATCTTTTTCAATAAATGTCTCTATTTTTTATACTACATGTCTGGATACTTTCTGGACAGGCCTCATAGACAATAGAAGTATAAATTGCATCTTATAAAACAGTTTGAAAAGCTATAAACTGTGATCCCCCAAAATGGCAAAAATAGGATAAAGAGAAGTAGTATCACAAATAGGAAAAATAAGAAATTCTCTAACCTTTGACTATGTATTATATTTTTCACTTACTTTCACAAATGTGGAAGGAGATTATTGAAATCTCTTAGCTAACTGAAGTATTTTCATTTTTAATTTATGCATTTACTAAATGTATTTATTCAGAACCTCTGTTTTTACCATAAAAATGTCTAAGTTTTATTCATGCTTAATTATTTTTAGCTGAAAAAAATTATCCCTACTAAAATATTAAATTGTATGCCTCACCTGTGATAAACTAGCCACCAATCAAGAAAAGTAAACTCACTGTTTATAATATTTCCTGAAATTTGTTCTAGTTGAGACCGAGAATCTGTGAATCACAAGAGTGGGAAATTCAAGCTAGACTGAGACAACATTAATCTGTATTACCACACTGAGAACCACACAAAATGTGGGAGATCAATGACCAAATATCAAGAACTGATAAAAGTCAATAGAAAAGGCAAAAAAAAAATGCTTCTTTTTCTATCCAGACTAATCTCATTTCCAGCCAGAGGATGAAAAGATGAGAATTTTCATTGCATCTTTGTTATGGACTGAACGTTTATGCATCCCCTCTACCTTCCAAAAGTTTTATTTGTGGAAGCCCTAACCTCCACTACGATAGTATTAGAAGGTGGGCCTTTGGAGCTAATTAGGTTTCGATGAGGTCATGAGTGTGGAGCATCATGACACATAGAATGTGTCCTTACAAGAAAAGGAAGAGAGATTGGAGTTCTGCCTTTGCTCCCTTTCTGTGTCCTCTAAGGACTCAACGAGAAGGAGCCCTCTGCAAGCCAGGAAAGGGAACTCTTCCCAGGAACTGAATCTGCCAGCACCTGGATCTTTGACATCACAGCCTCCAGAACTAAGAGAGATAAATCTGTTGTTTCAGCCACTCGATCTATGGTATTTTGTTATAGCAGTCCAAACTCCCGTATACGTCTTTTATATTCAGTATTTGATCACGACTGAAGAAATGTCACTTGTTTATCTTTACTAGAGCCATAGACCTATGGGATATATATGATATACTGACCTCTGGAATGACAAGAAAGATTATTTTTGTAATATTTGGCTATACTGAAACCTCAGAATCTCATTTTTAAAATGCACATTAATAGGAATTCAACATAAGCTTGAGTTTATGACCTACTGCTCAGTATGTATGGATTTGATTAAATTCCATACTGTTGATAAGAGGCTTTAAACACTGAAGCCCAGCTACTAGGGTGATATGGTCAGAAGAGGAAATACCCAGGAGAGTACCTCAGCAGCTTTCCCACTCAGCTGAACCGAAGTCAGGATTTCTCTTGATGACTCTCTGATTAATAAGTGATCTAAGGTAGAAACAGTGTATAGATGAAAGTGAGCTCTTCTCAGACTGATCTTAGCCACCTGGCTGCACTAGTCACTTGATCACAAAATGCAGGGATCATATTCAGCAGAAAAGTCTGGACTAAGCACAGACATTCATGGCAGTATGGTTTGGTGTTAGGCACCTAAGCTCTGGAGCTAAACTTACTGGGTTTCAGTCTTGGTTCTGTTCATTATAAGGGTACATAACAACTGAGTCTTGATTTCCTCATCTGGAAAATGGAAATACGTTATCTCACAAGGTTGTTGGGAGAAGTAAATGAGATCATCCTAAATCCTAGAATCAAGCGAATCTTTCCTACTTCTTGGACCTAGAATTTTCTACTTTAAAAACATTCTTAAGAGAAAGCATCATGGAACTAAGAATTAAAAGGAGTGGGAAACCAACTACTCCAAGATAAAGTAAATAGGGCCCAGAAGGATTAAAATGCTTGCCTAAGATTATACAATTGCTGATAAAAGTCAAAAGCCAAAACCCAGCTCTTCTGTCTTTCAAGGTAATCCCCTAGCCATTCCTCTGCACGGCTTCCTGCGATTAGGAACACTTCGACGGAGCTGCACAAGGAGACAGGTTCGTCACAGTCCACAGGCAATTGCCCGTGCATAGCATCCTCTTTTCTTCTTGCTGGTCCACGTCTATCCTGTGTATCACTACTCTGGACACATTTTTTGTTTTTACTGTCAGCAGTTTTATATTTTTCTACACATTTGTAGAAAATCTGTAAGCTTTGATTCTGCCTAAAGCATATCGAGTGTGAAGCCAGCAGTTCTCTGACCATAAGTAGACATTTAATTGATATTGGTGTAAAATGTGCTATCCTGTTTGAACAGAGACTAAGCGTGTCGGTCTCCTCACTGCAGGAGGGTATGTGTGCAGAAGTGCCTTCCTCTCCGTCTGACCTTGCACTTGAAGCCACCATGTTACTTCCTAAACACGTTTTCTAGTCCTCAGTTTTTCACTCTGACATGTCAGTGAACCCGCCCTGGGAGACCAAACCTACTAAGGGAGAAAATGGGAAGGTTTAGGACTCTGTTGTATTTCTTGATTTTCCTCTGTTGGCACATGGATTTTAATCATAAGTCGCTTCAAAAAAGTTTAAAAGAATTAATAATTCCTGTGTACCTCCTGTCTCTGCCCTTTTTTTCTTGCATGAGTGAATAACTGAAGAAAGGATAAAGAATGCATTTCACTAGAAAATAGCATTTTTGGTACAATAATTTGTGCTTTATGTCATATTATAGCAGTGAGTGTAAATTTATCTTTGAACCATGTTTTATTAACTTTTTCCCCCATA
Source organism: Tonatia bakeri (assembly GCA_004024845.1). Lineage (NCBI taxonomy): Eukaryota > Metazoa > Chordata > Mammalia > Chiroptera > Phyllostomidae > Tonatia > Tonatia bakeri. Next base: position 68,450 of record PVIA01003341.1, read on the forward strand.
GAGTTACATCAAAAGAATCTATAAATAAATGATGTGTTCAGCCTGCTAGTTCTTACATGCATACCAATTACTTCTATTGGTTTCAAAACACGTAGTCAGTACCTTAAACAACCATGATAATATCACAAACTAAAATATTCAACATCTCCATCTCAGTGTGCTGTAACCATGCAGACAACGATTAGAATTGGTAATCAGTTTCGCTGCTGGTAAGTTGAGTGGCATGGTGCGTATTATATCCATGCTTATGTCAAACTCAATTAACATTCTAACACAGTAGATTTCAAAGACACTGACCTAATCTCAGAGAACAATGTGTTTATTTATTTCATGTTAAAAGCTCTTATATTTTATGAAGGGTCCTTAAGCCAAGATATTTATTGCCACAATAATATTTAAGCTCAAGCTTCTGAAGAAATAAAAAAAAAATATGCACACTTAGCTTAAAATTCCTACTGTAAGTGATGTATGTCATTTCTGTGGAAGAAGAAAAGAATCTCACAAGCAATATATCTTTAGAATTATTAAATTACACAAAGATTCTGTCTCCTTTCAAATAACACATTTCAAATAAGCATGAGGTGTGTGGGGGTTTTTTGTATACTCCCAGAAAGAACACTTGAAGTAAAATTGTGTAAGAGTGAAATTTTAGGTTAGGTATATATAGATTCACATACTTATTTATTTGTATTCCAGTCATCTATAATTATTAATGCATAAGCCAATTAACAGAATAAGTTTCAGATATAAAATAAAAAAGCACAGTGTTCTATATACGTATATATACATGTATATGTATGTGTGTATGTAGTATACCTTGCTTTCTCTATTAACATATTAACAGTACATAATAAGCTACCCAGTGTCAGATGACTTATTTATTCAGAATAATAATGAGTAAGTAATCAGAAGGTTTTAAAAAATCAGGAGTTTTTCAAGGAAAATCACCAAATATAACTATGTGATCTGAAGTTTGTATTAAGTATCAACTGTTAAAGCTGTGGAAAGGCTTTGCCAACTTAATGGTAGAACATCTGGATAAAACAAAAAAACAAACAGTGCCCTTAAATTATCCATCTGTTTTGTCTACACAGTATGAACAGTCATATACTCAGAAACACTGGCTGGTTAGCACAGTATAGTCAAAATATCCCAAAATTTAAAGTTATTCCAGAGTTAACATCTGGATAGTGGATTCTTTTTACATCTGTATGTTTGCAGGTTGCACAGACACAGCTCAGATATCCAAGACTGCCACTGCAGTTCTTTTTAAAAAGTTCTTTTTAAAAAATGAAATTATAGTTCATTTGATATTGTCTTCTTCTAATTATGTCTACTGAAATCACAGTGTGAAAATACATATCAAAGGAGAGTCAGAGAGATGAAAATTAAAATCTTTTGTATCTCAGAATAAATTTCATTGACCATTTATAGGCAGGAAATAAAAAAAGACAGTACTGAATAACATTTTCTTTGTTTCCTTAGTTGATTCAGTACTTTGAACCTGGCAAAGACAGTCAGAATTCTGTTTGGGGGAACTAAATGTTTTGATGCAATTTGGATATGTGTAGAAAGAATGTTTTTAAAATAGGTTGAAGACAGAGTTCCTTGACTTTTCTTGATTTTTCTCAAGTTCTTGATGCCCTGTGAGCATTTAGTTATCCATCCTTAGAAGCCAGCCTGAAGAATCTAATTTCAGCAAGTAGGAGAATATAATGTAATTAGTGACAATAGGTTAACAATATGACAACCCAAAGGGAAAAAAAAAAAAGCTCTCTGGCATGATTTCCCTTGCAGGGTTTTTTTTTTTCTTTTTCCTACAAAGTATTAGTATATTGAGGTAAATTATTTTTCTAGAGATTCATTGTTAGATGAGAGAACTTTTGATCTGCTTCCCTTATGTGCCTTACACAAATGCTAATTCTCTGTAGAAAAATTATATATAAAATTTAATACCAAGAAAAACATTCTTTGTAATCCACTACTCTTGCCCAGGAGGAAAAAAATATATATCTCTTTCATTTCTTGTTCAGCAGTGACATTTCTGATGAAAGCATTTGTTTCAGCCAATTTATTTTTGTAGCAAGCTTGATTTCATGTAGCATCACATGGCTCAGTTCAATTGACATCTTTTTTGGTGTGAGCAGGCACATCTCCAGAACAAAACTCAAGTTCAGCTTGGGAACTGAATGCAGGTGTTTTCAACTGTGCATTGAAAACAAAAAAGATCCAGAACACGTTGCTCAAAATATTAGCATGACTCAAATATAAACCCAAAGCTGTTCACCTGGCAGAAAAGTAACACAACCCTGTGCTGAACCCACTCTAGCAGACAATTTTATTGGTGCAATTGCCTGCGGTATGTTGGGCCACTCTCTCCATAAATGTAATAATTAAGCTGTGGGATGTATTACATTCTATAATTTAGCACCTGAACTAAGCTCAGAGCATTGATTAATATTTATATTTATATGACTTGTTTTCTGTCATGGAGTAAGGCACCTACAGGCTATCTATCATCTTTCATTTCCATTTTATTTTGTATCACTACCTCTGTTAAAAGGGAATCAAGAAAGCAATGGTGTTTCCTTTCTAATAAAACAATAGGAAGGCTATGTCCTGAATGTGTTTTCCAGATTGAAATCATCTAGGTTTGGCTGTATGTTTATCTGAAACTGATGAGTTGTAGTCATGCTGACTGCTTCCCTGTGTGGCATGATGGAAACAGAATGTGCATAACACACTAGCTACATTTCTTTTTTTATCCTTACCAGAGGACATTTTTTTTCATTGCCTTAAGAGAGACAGAAAGGGAGAGAGAGAGAAACACTAGTATGAGAAACTGATGTGAGAAATGTTAACTGGTTTCCCTCTTGCAAGCACCCCAGCTGGGGATTGAAACCTCAACCTAGGTATACACCAGACCAGGAATTGAACCCATGACCTTTCAGTCCATGGGATGATGTTCCAACCAACTGAGCCACACTGGCCAGGGGTCTACATTTTGTTTTGAAGCAGTGCTCACCACTCAACCCCCCATTAACTCAGGAAATTCCTCATACAAGTAGCACCAATGACTGCTTCCCTCTGGACACAAGGACACCTAGATCTGGAAGCTCTTTCCCAGACAACTCCTATAAATAACTGTTCTGTAAACTCAGACTGCCTGGCACCCTCACACTCTGTACCCACATTTATAATATCTCTCTCATGTCTACCCTGCGTGCATAGAAAATAACTGGAATAAAAATCCATCGTGTATCCAACAGATTGCCCAGACTGTCTAGAGTTCTTGATCAAGTGCTGAGAAGTAGACTGCAGCCTTTATCTTCTTTGTGATCCTTACTTTATGAATGTCCCCAGTAACCCATACTATACAAGCTGGTGGAATTTTTTACAAGCTCTCCTACATGACAGGTGGCAATTATAAAGAAAGCCACTTTACCTGGTAAGTAGTGGTCTGCAAGTCCACATCCAGATCAAGTGTGGATACACGACAGGAGGGAGCAGCAGAAAAGCTTCCGTATCATTTCTGAGGGGCGAGAGTTTCAGCCCAAACCTAGGCTGGCTTATCTGCATTGTTGATGTTTGGTGCTTCTCGAGAAGAGGCTGGAAGTTGCCAGCAGGAGCTCCAAAGGGTTTGGGGGAGAATAAAGAAGCCAAGTAATTACCTCAGACGAGAGCCTGGGACATGAAGACTGTAATAACTAATCAGGATGGTTAGAGAATGAGGACCACACAGCAAAACTGTTTAGGATCGAGAAATTCTGAATCACCTAGAAAGCTAGTCCTAAAAACAACAGATCTTTACAAACAATAAAAAAACAATAAAACAAAGCAGAAATAACCACATATACAATTTGTCAAGATTTTGGGGGACAGGCAAGAATCACTGGCAATTTGTTGACTAGTATAAAAGCAATAATGAAATTTGCCAGATTTCTGACATCAGCTATGTAAAACTGGTTTGCCTATTTCCTTACATCCTTAGAAATTTCCGGTGGTGGAGGGGAATATGGAAGAGACCTTTCAAGGTGGAGTGCCTATATATCCCAGTTTGGGTGGGACAATCTCAGATTTTTCCTTTCCCCTGGTATAATCATCATTAGCACTTTTTTCATTCTTAAAAAAAATGCTGGTTTCAATGGGCACCTTATTTAGAGAACTCCAATTAGGAAAGAAGAGGAAGAAAGTCAGCCATCTATCCAACAAATGTAGAGCGATTATTTCCTCTGTGCCAGCTTCTCGTACCACAGCTCTCCTCGGAGTCAGCCATGTAGCAGTGAAGAAAAAATAGCCAAAAGGGACAGCGAATACCAGACATAGACTGACACAAATTCATTTAATAAAGGATAACCAGGTGGCAATTAGAGACTGATATCAGAATATTATGTAAATATTCCAAAAGCATGAACCCTACAAAATTAAAAGCTGTAGAAAATAGGACATATTATTGACCTCCTCGCCCTGGTTGCGAACAGAGTATCTCCTCTTTGCACTGCACTCCCCGCTTGATAGCCATGAATTGGTGAAGCTCCCTTTCACATATACAGGACTCATTTAATCTGCTAGGCAGTCTATCCGCAAATGTTTATTAGTTCCGACAATGCTCAGACACTGTGCCAGTTGGGCATGCAACCAGTGGGCAGACTTCATCCTCATAGAGCTGAATTAGTTGAGTTCTGAGTAGTCAGAACTATCCCAACTACTTAGGACTAGCATTCTTGAATACCTAAAAGTCAGACCAAATATATGTATTTTTTAAAAATAGCTTATATTTTAAATTTTAAAAAAGGAGTTGATATAGTCATCATTTAAAAAGCATCCTTTACTTGTTCTGCATATTACTCTTGTCTGTATGTATAAGAATACATAGCATGCCAGGATGTGGAAGGTGCAAGTATTTATTTTTGTGCTTAAGTATCTTTATCCAGCCCCAGCAACTGACATCTTGGTCCAAACTTTCTTCATTGGGATTTCCTGCCTCTCTGTTTATTTATTCACTTTGGTTTCCTGCTGCCCAGGGTGGCAGCCATTGCATCCTTATCTCCCACCCAATTGCTGGCCTCTAAAGATCAGGGAAGGGTCAAGAGAGGCCTTTACAATGAGGCCCTTACGACTATCCTGGCACTATCACTGCTCCTCAGTCCCCTCCACCCTCTGCTCTCATTAATAGCATCTCAGTCCATCTCCTTACCAAACTCAGCCTGAAGGCAATCTCCCTTTCCTCTTGTAACAACATCCCAGATAGTTAGGATTTTGAGGATCTTCTGAAACTGAGGTAAAATTTAACCCACATTACCATTATGAAATACTGTTATTTTTAAAAAATCTATGTGTAATTATATTTCCCTCCAAAAAGGCAAAATTATTTTTAGATTAATCTGAGTATATAACTCTATGATAAACTTCAGTTGGTATAAGAGAAAAAATTATGTACATATAAAGAGAGAGAGAATTTCAAGTCAAACAACCGACTGAATTCTAGAAGATCTCTTGGAACCAAACTCTTAAAAACCAATTAGTTCCTTTTGTTTTGATTCATTAATCACCAAGCAGGCACCTGATCTTAATTTACTTTCCCCAGTGAGAGAGTACCTGATGGGTTGACTCAGTATTTCAAACTAGCTAATCGTTAGAATTCCCAGTATAAATTAATAACAACACTGAGGCCTGGTGAGCGTGTCCTAGGATGGTAACTGCTGTGACTCTCTTCTCTGGAGACTGATGACAAACCCCCTGAGCCAGCTGATCATTGGAGGAGGTGCAGAGGTTACCTTGCTTCTTTTCCAAGGAACCCACAACATTTAGGGATTCAGAACCAAAGAACACTAGTAGTTGATAGAGATGACTCATCTCAAAACCATAGCTGATACGCATGTGAGAGTCAAAATCAAAGGAGAAAAAGAGAAAAATTCAAATTCCTCAGAGGTAAGGACAAACCTGTATTTATCTCTGTACCTTGATAGTCTAGCATATTCTTTCCAACCCAGAGTAATTTATTTTCTAACTACAGTATTTTTGTCATATTTACCACTTTTATAATGAACATCAGGTATTCTTGTTTAAATAAACATTAAATTAAATTACTTTTCTTCTTACTTAGCCAAATTATGTGAATTCCTCCGAAATTTTGTGGCCGAGTGATATTTTTCAATATATATAGACACACTATATCTCTTCAATCATTCTAATAAAATAACACCCATATGACCTGTAAAACACACACTCACACTTTAAGAATCATGGGTTTATCTCAGTGCCTAGAAAGGAGAGGGTGAAAGTACCAGATGAAGGGATGCAGCAATAGCCCAGCCTCACCCTGCAGGCACCATCCAGCAGACCCTGTCCCCTTTTCCACGGAACCCCGGGTCTCACAGGGACAAGAGTCCCTGTGAGAACACTTTCAGATAAGGTCTTTGAATAATCAGCATGGCCAGGAGAGAAGACCTCCTTGCCATCCTGATTTCAGCAATTCCCTAATAGGAGATAATATGGAAGTTTTTCAGAGTTTTTGCCACTTGCTTTATGTGGCCGTGATACTCTCGACCCGTCAACAGTAGCCTGAGGCCATTCACAATATTTTCAGGAGCAATGATGTATTTCTCTGGTCAGGAAAGCCTGTGCCCTAAGAAAGCACCGGCAGACAGTTGGCTCAGATTAGAGGTGCTAGCAAGTGACCGTGCCCTGAGAATTTTTCTCCATTAGACCCAGAAATCTAGCTGTGAAAAGACAGAGTGCATGGGCCTGCAACTGGATGGCTTTTTTGGGTTTTTATTTTAATACCTTCTCAAAGTTGTTTTATAACCAAACATTTTCAAAAAGGCTAATTCTGTCTCTTCAAGAATGCAAACATTTGCTTTAAATGGGAATTCTCAAGCTGCAAAATGAGCAGTAAAAGGTAGAACTGAGCTAGAAATAAACATGACAATATGCAGCATGTATATCAGATTTCATTTTTCTTACGAAATAACACATTTCTTCAGCTTATTTTTAATTAGCTTAACCAAGTGCATTCAGGAGCCAGTAACACAGACTTACGGGAACTGAATTACTAAAAGTGTTCAGAGCTCAGGCCTTAAATCACAGGACTTCAGTTGATCTCAGAATTAACATCAAGCTGAAATATTGCATCAAATGCCACAGAAACACCTTTGCCAACAAGTAGGTGGGGAGCACAGCAATCATTACACCCAGGCAGTAGCATCTCAGGGGCTACAAAGCCTGGCTGCACATTGGAAAGTCGGTCATACCAACGTGCTAAGCAGTTCATCTTCTGTCGGGCACATCTGCATTTACTGCCATCAGATACTCCCCTCTGTTCACATTGCCTCTGTTTGATGGCCATTCTGGGACTGGCCCGATGTCTACAAGCATGTTATTAGAGAAGTAAATTCCTTACTGAAGATTGATCAAGGAGAAAAGCAAACTCCTAGGTGCTAGAGTTGGTTCATGAAGTTGAGGACTTCTGGCAATTGCAGAAGGTGAATTTATTTAGGACTCAATCAGGCCTTTTAGAGACATCTTATTGCTTTGGTTTAAATTATGCTTGAAAATCATTTCTGAAGTCAGGTCCTTTTAGGGCACCTCAAATAGATATAAACCATTCCTTTCCTGTGGGAACTGGAAGCAGGCAGTTGCATGGCTACTACACGGATAAGGAGAAAGAACCAAAAACAACCTCTGAATCAAACAGCTGAGCGCTAAGGCCAGGTGCTGTGGATTGAAAGGAGAAAAGGTAACGTGCCCGTGCGTGGCATCTCTGTTTGCCTTTCCCAGAGCTTCTCCTAGCCTTTCCCGGCCCTGCTCTCTGTGCAGTGAGCACTCAGGTCTCCGGAGCCCTCTGGCTTCCCCTTGGCCTTGGCCCACTGAAGCCGCTGGCAGGAGGGACAAGAAAGGTAAGAGACACTCTCTCCCTCTCCTGCCCACCTCCAATTAGCCCTTATGAAAGGTCATAGAGCAGAAGCTTCAGGAATCTCTTCTTCTTTCTGTGAGCCAATGGTGGTAACAGCCACTCTGTTATTATCTCTGAGTGAAGTACCTTCACCTGTGGTCTCCTCCCCTCCTGCCCACACCTTTTTTTCTCTATTAATTACCTTTTTTGAACTGTCTGACTTGTAGTATGCCATCCTGTTAGGACCCTGACTGACATAGTATTGCTGCCCAAGGTGAGCTGACAGGCTCTCTGGTGGACCAGAGCGAACAGATCAAGACCTGGGTTATTTTGCAAGGGAGTAGCGCTCCTGGACCCACACAGGCCTTGAGACCTCACCAGGGAATGAGATCATGGTGTCTGTGCTGTTTTCTAATTCCCCCTCTCTTTCTGGTATACTTTGAAGACAGAGAGAAAGGAAAAACTGAAAGTCAGTGTTACCCTGAAGAGCTGGAAGTGGTCTTACCATCTCTTACAAAGGCTTTACTATCGATCCCAAGGCTTTAAATCTGCTCATTTTTGCTTTCAGCATGCTCAGCTGTTCCCCAGCCAGCCTGACATGGATGCTTTTTCTAGCAAGTCCTCAGGACAAGAGATACAGTCTGGTGTGACCAAAAATGTTCTGATCCTTGCAGAAACTATACACCTATTTTCCAGTTAAACTTTGAAATATCCAAGCTTAGACTTTCCTCCTACTGCTTACAACTGTAGATGGCCATTTTGTTGCATCAGGCGTTGGTTAGAAGAGTGAGTTAAAGCCACTTTTGCATAAATGCAAAAATACCACACAAAATGAGAGCAACCAACCACTTCCTTACTTACCTTAGCTGTTTCCTACTCGTGCAATTACATCTGGTGGCCGATTATCAGGAGATAGAATTTGTTTTCAATCTTCAAGCAAACTGAAATTTAAAGAGTGCTATGAGAGGGAAATGCTTGGTGGTGGTGGTGGTGGTGGTGGTGGTGGTGGTGGTTGCCTTCTTAGTAAAATTTTTGTTGCTCTGGGTTGCAGGAATTGGAATGAGGCAGCAAAGCCAAATGGCTCAGAATCCTCAGGAATCTCCGACGGGGTTCAAAGAACTTCTATCTGCTCCTCACTGCCCTTATTACTGGTTATGGACCACCTCCGTGGAACTATTCAAGGTCTCCACAGGTACAGCAATCTCTTTTTTGGCAACTTTATTGTCAGACAACCTGCCTTCTGGGTATGTTGTTATCTCTGTAGTCAACTGATGTTTCTGACATTGTTCTTGGCAAGCACTATTTTCCAGGACACTGCTTGGGTAGAAAACATGAAAAACCTGGCACTGTTTTTATGTACTTTCCCTTCTTGTGTGCTATGTTTCACAAAAAATAGAGGTGGGGAAATTATACTTTTAAAAAACATGGTGCCACTGAATAAGGAAAAGGAGGGACACGAATCTATAAAAATCTGTCATTGCCAGATTTTCCCATAAGAGCCTTGAGGTGTGTGGAGTTTTAGCAGAAAATTTGTAATTGTTTAGTTCATTTTTAATCATATGTAGCAAAACCACCAAATTTAACTCATGTAAAAGCTCAAATGTGCAAAGAAAACTGGAATGCTTTATTTTGTGTTTAAACTAACCTGAGCTTTCAACCCTGTCACTATCGTCTCCCCTCGCCACACGCCCCGCCACGTTTAAAGTGCAATCCATCCTGGTAATTTAAACATTTACAGTGTTTAGAGTAAGCACGTTTTTCTCTGAGGAAGCTCCACCCACCCCTTCCATTCCTGGTGATGTCTGTGCGTACCCGCTGAAAGAGCCCCTCCTGAGACTTTCCAGGAGTGGGGAAGAGTCAGGGCCCTTTTCTCCAAACTTTCTGTCTCTCATCCATCCATGCCTGGCTTGCTCTGAAAATGTTCACAGCTGAATTCTGTGGCTGGGGTAATTTGTGATCTTGACTCGGTTCAGTCAGGGCCCATTAGCACTCTGTGGCAGTTTTAACCTCATTTGGATTTGAGATCTTTCTACACACTTCTATAAGATGTGGCTTTGACTCCCATTTGCCCCATGTTGGTTGTCTCCTCAGGTGCCTATTCACCCCATCTTATCTCCTCAGGTGAGCATGCCAAAGAACCATCTTACCTCAGCAAACCCTCTAGCCTCTTCTCCAGTCAGACTCTGCGATACTACATGTTATGTCCATACCACTTAGCAATCAGGGGATGTTTGTGAAGGCTAAAAATGTCAGGGGCCCCCTCTGCCTGGACTTGGTACACCACCAGGTTGATGTTATGTACCCTTTACTGGGGTCAGAACATCACTCCATCACAAATGCAGATAAGGGGAAGAAGTGATACCCTCAACAGCTCTTTCAGCATATTCAATATGCTTTCTCTCCTCTAAGATGACTCTCAGAGAGGAAAACTCAACAGGTATACATATGGCCATATAACTCTTCTTCCTGCCTCTCTGGAGGTATTTATTTCCCCCCACAATTTTGGGGGGATCAGACGAAGGAGAATGCTTATTTAGAATGCTTACTTATATTTGTTCTTCTTAATTCCTGCTAAGCCACAGTGATGTCAGAAATATCTGTATTAGGTAAAATAATGCTAACTGTTGTAACAACAATCCCAAATCTTAGCCACATAATACAGTACAGATTTATTCTGGGTCTCCGCACAGTCCTGTAGTGGAACAGCATGTATGTTGGGGACCAAGATGCTCTGATGCATGGAGTTTTGGGGAGCCATGGGATCTTTCTATCTTCTAGAATATGAGTTCTCCACTGGGTCCTCTGCATTTGGCTGCAGCTGAAGAAAAAAAGAGTGATTGGAGGAGTGTAGTTCTGGAGGCCATGCATGGAAGTGAAAATTGCTCCATCCTCACTCTGTTAGCTGCTCATATGCAAGAGAGACTGGGAAGCAGCATCTTCCTGGGTGTCCAAGAGCAATATGAGACAGGTGTGATGAACATATGCAGTGTGTCTGTTACAGTCTAGTCATGCAGTCTGTTAACTGAGCCCACCAAGATTGATAGTTGATACAGTAATGGCGGGGTAATGAGTGGAAGGAAGAGACTAAAGGAATTTTAAGTATCTACTCTCAAACTATGAACTTCCATGTCAGAAGGTGAAGATAATTCATTTGGATTTCTTTAAAAAACTACTAATCTCCCGTAGGAATATGGATGTCTACTGGGAGCTACAGTGAAGGTCTTATGTGCAAGCAGGTGGAAAAATATTTTTTAAATAATTTTAAAATGACCCCATTACAATATAATTTGAATATCTTTAATGGCCCTTCCCCAACACAAATGTAACTATGAGAAAGAACTAGCACAGAGACAAGGGTCATTGAGAAAAGATAAACACTCCGGTTTAGAGACCATTTAGTAAAATAATTTTGAAGATAAATCCTGGTCCACACATTGCTACCTTTGCAGACATGCAACCTGCATATTCTCACAGAAGCCCTCTGTTCACATGCACCCCAGGCTTGGTTCTGCTGCTGTCAGCCTGAAATTCTTAATTCTTTTTTAACGTGGGGTGCCACATTCACATTTTGCACTGGGCCCCACAAGCTGTGTAGCCAGTCCTGCCCACAGGTCATCACGCCCACAGGTGATGAGGGGGATCTAGCTGTTCAGCGCCTTCACAGTGCCCTCTGAGAGGCCCTCAGGGTCTAGTGGACGTCCCTCAGAGATCTCTGCAGATGGAGAGGAGGGGAGATCAAGCAGGTGTTTTCCTGCCCACATTTATTGATCGTATGACGGAGTTTATGCATGATATCTCATTTGAGGAAGAAGGTCAATACTAAGAGTAATTTGAAAATCATTGGGATACAAAATCCCTCTCTGCTTTGATTGTTATGTTTAATAAAAAGCCAACTGCAAAGATGTAAAAAGAAATCTAAAACTTTGTTTCAGGATATTTGTTATGTATTAACTTTGGGAACTTACATGAGACAACACCTCTCTGAGTGTCAGTGATTTATGTGTTAAATTGAGTTAATAGTAAACTTAGTATGATTATTTTAATTGTATAAAATATGTGACTATTTTAAAAATAATAAATCCCTATGTTAATTAAGAGGTATTGTAATAGCCCATAAATAGATCTAACTAGGTTTCTTTATTTTTTAATTCAAAATTGATATTAACTCTAAGAGTGTGAGAGAAAAGTAACTATGGTGCCTATTTGATTCCACACTTTTTAGCTATTTGCTGATTATAGGCCTTACATGATGGGTATTATTAATAGCATTGTTGTCAACTCAGTGGAAATATTAAGATTAAATGAGCAAGAAGGTATCAGTCAAAAGTGGCTTTCCAAAGAGCGCTTAAACAGCATTCAGTACTTAAAATGTTGGGCCACATCACTTCTGTTCCCCAGTACTCTAGAGCACACCACCAGAATCAGAACCCTAGAACTCCACATCAAATGTTTCTGAAAAATAGCTGCTCCAGGAAAGACCTGCCAGTGTACTCCTAATTAAGCTATAATTAAGTCTAGAGCTCTGGACCCCTGTGGCCTTCTGACTTGGTGACTAAAGGAAAACAGACCCCCTTGGTCTCTCTTCCTTTGTTTAGGTCCTTGAGCTGTAACAACACGGCAAAGTGAAAGCCCTACACAAGGAAAAGAGACTGTTTCCCTGGAGTAGAGCTCCCTTTTCCCTTTTTGGTGGTTGCCATCCCAGTTCATCAACATCTCCCCATTTCAGGAGGCTTTTATCAAACAGGGACAACTTTAAATGTCTCACCAGTACCTTCGGACAGAAGAGGGAGGGAGAAAGTAATATGAAGGAATTTGAAGGGAAAACAGGAAGATACTCCAACAAGAAAATAAATCCTAAAGGACACCAATCCAAAGGTGAAATATAATCATAATAATCATATAATGGTTATTATATTCCAAATTTCCCAATGAGAAAATAGAAGCTCAGAAAGGTCAAATGGCTTATCCAAAGCTACACTGTTTATACATAAAAAGGGTCGTATCTTATATCCAGGATTCCTGGGAATTGGAGTCCATGCCCTTAGCTTTCTCCTAGCTACTGTCTGTACCCAAAATGTAGCTACAAGAATCATAAAAAGATAACTGGACACTCACATTGGTATTCCAACTTCAAATTGATATCTAGGACTACAAAAGGGCAAACATGCTTTGGCAATTTGAATTTGGTCTGTGCTAGAGCCAGAGCCTATTAACAGTCCTATCCCCTGTTTTAGTGATTATTAATGTATTACTTCTGGTGGAGATGGGGTAATTTTCCTAATTCTTCTGTGTCCTTCAAACAAGAAAAGGGCTCCGACTACAATCAGAATCTCTATGCTGGCCCTAAAAATCCACCAGCTGCCTCGTTAGCTCACAACTACAGAGCTCACTCATGCTCTCAAAAGTGGGTGTGTAGCTCCAACAGTCAATGTAAATTACACTTAATCACACTTCATTAGCATTCTGATTAGCATTTAAAGGTTTATCTCTCAAAGAGTTAATAAAATCTACATTTACCTTTTGGTGTTCTTGATTCAAGTATGAGAAGATAGCCGTAAACAATTATGACCCTCAGCGTATAATAAGCATTTTATGATTAAGATGCTAGCTCTCCACCAGAATCACTAGCATATGAAGCTCATCAAATCTTCAAACGAAAATTCTCTGCTAGGCATGGCCCATGAAGGCAGGGAGGATGGCTGTCCGATCCACCGCTGTGGGCTCCCAGGCTAGCACAGGGCACAGCAGGTGGCAGACAATCACCAACAAGTTTTGGAAGAATAAATACAGAGCTCCAATTTCTACTTATTCTCTTCATAGCCCCATTCTCATAGTTTAAGACTGACACTGCGGGCTCATGTGAAAGAAATTACCGATAGTAACTGGTTTCAGTTTACAAAATCTTCCTGCAAGGCCATTTTTATTCATTGAAATTTAAGTTCAATCAAATCACCCCATCAGTCAATATCATTGATCAGTGGTTATTGCCAAGGCATTATGTAGGCCACACATGGTTCTTACCTGTAGATAGGTTACAATCTCCTCTAATAATATTGTTGTTGATATTTTTGGCCTCCCTGGATTCTGACCTGCTTCTTACTTACATCTACTTGCCTTAACAAACCGTCTGTCTGTATATGCTGGTTTAATAGAAGGAATTTTTAGCAAATTTGGAAATGGTAGGAAGTTGCTAAGGAAAATAACTGGATTTTTATTTGCCAGGCTACTTGATGTCCATAATTTTTCATGGTAAGCCTTTTATTTTGGTTTCCTATAAACTCCTAAGTTCATTTAAGTCCTTCTACTTTACAACCAGTACAGGTACTTAAGCACTCTCAATATCCCTGGCCAAGCAGATGGATACTGAGATGTAGGTAGCATCCATAACAGGATGAAGAAAGAGATCCCAGAGTATACATTTATTTTTGTTTCTTCAGCTTCTTTTATAGACCTGTCATTTCTTTTAGGCCGTGGCCCATATTGTAGGCTGCTTTCAGTATTATGTAATTCCAATGGTTTCGTCTTTACTTGAACTCCATGTTACACATTGTTAATGCCAAATAAATGTTTCCAGTATTCTTGTCACCACAGCTTTCTTTCTGGGTCTGCGTGCATTAGTAAGTTTAATAGAAGAATCTCATTTATTTGAATAGCTTCACAATTTTGTGCACCTACCATAAAAACAATCAAATTGACACCCTGCCAGGAGTAACCAGAGGAGATCTTAGAAGAGAGTTCATAATGACATTGTTGCCATATTGCATGCCTGTAAATAATTCATTAAGTCAACCATCCTTTTGTTTTAAGCAAACACAAGCAGATGCCTTTTTAAATTGGATGCAGACAACAGTCCTCAGAAAAACATTATTGTAATACGACACTTAAAAAGAATAACACATTTGCTTTATTGATTTTTGCAGTAGTAATACACAGTGATTACTTCTGTTATCTACTTTGTCTTACTCATGGGCTTTGTCCTTCGCTCTTATTATTTTATACTTGTGTGAATGTGTGTGAAATTTCATTGTTAACAGCAAAAGCTTAGAAAGCTAGTGAGATCAATGCATAATCAGCCAGGCAAACCCAGGTGGTTTTCCTGGTCAACGGTGTCTGCAGGTTTGTTAGTTTAGTGCCACAGGCAGAACTTGCTGACTTCTTGACGCAGAAGAATATATGTAACAAGATTATCAGGGAAAATGGAACAATTTTCAAAAAAGAAACATTTCAACCATATTTAAAGGGTTGATGAGTTACTGTGTTTTATGTCTGTGAATATATATGTGAGTCATAGTTTGGGGCCAAAAATCATGTTCACATTTTCCAAAAGGTAAGATTTGTCTGTGCTGACAGGACAACTTACTTCTTGAATTTATATATTTATTCATTAACAGCCCATGTTGTTTCAGGAAATATTGTATCTGATTCACTCCTTAAAATGGCCATTTTTAAAATTCCTCTCCAATAAGCTGACTCTTATTGATTATAATGGTGGTTCACAATGTTAGCCACACATTAGAATCACATGTGGGAGCTTTTATAAAATACGTATGCTTTGCTCCCAGTGGTTGGATTGAATTCTTCTGAATAGGCCCCAGGCAATAGATTCCATAAAAGCTCCCCAGACATTGAAAACTATTACAATTAGCTATTGACTAGATAATCTCATTTATTTGACAATGGTCATCAAAACTGGAAATTTTTGAACATATCTGAACCTAGTTATTAGCACAGCAAATTATTGCTTATTATCACAAAGATATGTACAAAATTTTAAGATGCTGTAACTGGAAGCAAATTTGGAGATATGTGACTTCTCTATGGTGTAAATCGATAAAAATCTCAGAAGATTGCAATGCTGGTAACTGTTATGGCCAAATTAGAATCCAAATATCCCAGAATTCTGTTATTCTATTATACAAAGAATTTGGATTGGCCCCAGTGGAGATAAATATAAACCACTGGGTCCGGTCCAGAGAGGCCAGGTCAAGAGGTGTGGAGAAGAAGAAGCCACCAAGGGGCTCTAGGGAAACAAGAACTCCAGCCTGGGACGTCAGGGAACAGAGAGAAGAAATAGGGAGGATTTCTAATAGTCAAGGGCCAGCTCCCAAAGTGGATGCTGAACAACATGACAACAGGGTCCTCTGATAGTGTGTGAACTAAAAAATGTCAGAGTTTAGACAAAAAAAAGGGAAACAGTCACAACATTATAGCAATAATAATTGAGGTTGAGGTTGCTTCTTAGAATCAGTGGATGCCATGCTTCCTATGTAAGCTCAGATTAAAGTCGGAATGAGGTTTGGCTTGGAGAAGGTGGTGTGCTTGGCTAGAGGTAGGTGGACATAGGGTGGGGGAAGCTATTGTTGATTGTCTACACAACTCAGTAGAAACTTTGTACCTAATATAATCTTTGGGGGAGACCCTGTAAAGGGAAACCCTAAGCAAGTGTTCTTGTTGTCGCCATTAGTGAATAGACTAGAATATTAGTACAGGTTTTATTGCTTCCTCCAAGGTTCTCATGGTACTTACAATGAATGCCAGTTGGCTCTCCTGACCTGGATAGCTAAGCAAGCATTGTCCAGAGCCTCCTTTCTGTTAGCATCTGTAAGAAGAATAGTAAAAATAGAATTTTGAAAAGATCATTAATTAATCTCACTTGAAATGCTGGGTTGTGATTATTTTCAGGAAGATTGTTTTCTGTTATTCTGTAAATAATATGCATTGTACATGCTCTTAATTTTCCTGGTACTAATCAATAAGTTTATCTCTTTTTCTTTATATTAATACCTTACAGTATACACTTTCCTTCTTGAAAAACACAGATATTTTAGAAATGAAATATAGGTGAATCGATAGACATGAAGTAGAAAAGCTAAGTTTCTTTTTAAAAATAGAAAATATATATTCTCTGTATATATAACATATTTTAAAAAATTATTCTGTATTTAAGAAGAATCATTCCACAACATGTATGCAGCATTTTCAATTATGTGTTCATTTAGAAATGAGTTTCCAGAAAAGTAAATTTTAAATAGCATCATAGTAACTTTTGACATAAAACTGCATGAGTTATAAGGAAATTTTATGCTTACTCTTACCCAACCTCCCACTCTAATTTAGCATCACATGTAATTAGTTGTTTCCAATTCTTCTGAAGGTTTGATTCAGTAGTATAATGGTCATCCTTGTGTAGTCTTACAGAAGTCAAAGCTTCGAGTGTTCAGGGAGCCATTTAAAATGGTCTTCTGTCTGTACCAGAAAATTTTGCTTCAGTGTATTTGCTTGTTTGAAAGAACACTTAAGAATTCCACAATTCATTTTAGCCCTGGACATTAGTAATGGTCTAATCTTGACAGAGTTTGAAATTGTATCACACATCTGAGATCTATGATTTACACTATTTTTTTATTTTTTCTCTCTATTTTTGAGAGCAAGAAGAACAAGTACTGAAATGCCTTTTAGAGAGATTTACAGCATTAGTAACCCTAGGCTATTTTAAGTCACAGTCCCTCTTTATGGAAGAGGTACAGAGATTATACAGAATTTTTTTTTTTTTGCTCCTAGAATTACAAACTGATATTTCACATGCAAGTTATTTAAAGAAGACAATGCATTCACACTTCAAGAATATGCCTAAGGTCATTACTTCCCTGATTTTAGCCTTTCCATCTGTGCTCAAATGTTCAATGAAAAGAAACAAAACAACATTCCACTGAATTTATCAAGTCCAAGCAAAGCGTAACATTTAAGCTTATTTGGCGGTTGGAAGTACACAGTCCTCCACATAAACACAGTGGATGGTCAGTTTTGTGGGCAGAAACTGAGAAGGTCTGTAGGTGAGATGCAGGATCCACAGACCTGTATAGGAATGTACACAGCAACATTATTCATAATAGAAATTGGAAACAGTCCTAGAGTTCATAAACAGGAGAATTAATAAACAAAGTATGGTAAAATCATAATAGAATATCCCTCTGCAATAAAAAAGCGAACTGCTGATATACCCAACAATATACTGATTGAAAGAAGCCTTACACAATATACTGTGTGGTTCCATTTTTATCATGTTCTGGGAAAAACCTGATCTATGATGGGAACAAAAATAAGAACAGTGGTTGTTTTTGGAGAACTAAAAGCAATACGGACTGCAAAGGACATTAGGGAATGTTCTGAAGTAGTGGTAATATTTAATATCTTGGAGTTGTGGAAACACAGATGCATGAGTTTTTCAAAACTCAGCACATTTAGGCTGTGTTTTCTGCGTTGTACATCAATTTTATATCAAAAGAATAAAACTGCACAAACATTGAACTACAGCTAATGATATGCACAGTGAAGTGTTTAGGGGATAGTGTACTGACATCTTCGCTCCACTCTGAAATGCATTAAAAAGTAAGAGGAATTGATGGGTGTCTAAAGAGACGGATAAACAGATGGAAAAGTGGTGAAGCAAGTGCAGTAAAACGTTAATGGGAGAGATGAGGTGATGTGTGTACAGGGTAGAATGAAAGTAGGTTTACAGTTGTGACGACATAAAACACAGTTTATTCTCATATTATTAATTATTGTCATATTTTCCATACAAATAACTGTAAACCTATTTTTGCCTCACCCTGTACAGATTGTTCATTGTAATATTCTTTCAAGTTTGTTGCATGTTTGAAAATTAGGGTATTGAAATGTTGAAAACATGAGGGTTAAGAGTCAGACTCAGGAAAAATACCTATAAATCTATAGATGATTTTTCTCAAGAAATCTTAGCCTGCTGGCATGCCATTTCATGTATTGAAGTACACGAAAACATCACAAAATAATGTTCAATTGCCAACATTAGCCTGAGGGTGATTGAATTCAGTTCCTATCATGCGTGTCTGAATTGTGACCCTTAGTAAGCTGAGACACCAGAATGTCTTTTTCCTACATAATACATATTCTTAAGCTTTCTACTTACTTCAATTGTACCCCATTAACTGATGTGAATTTTTCTTTTAATTTAGAAACCAACAAAGGAATAAAAACATTCAGAGTTCCAGAAATTTTCTAATAATTCCTAATAGATTTGTAGTTTGTTTTTTAGTCACCACAGGTATTTTGCTTTCTGGGAAGAAAAAAAAAAGGCTTTTTATTCCCTCTCTCTTAGGAAACAACCATCCATAAATCTTGTAGTTTTTCTCTACTGTAAAAAAAATAATAATAAAATCCAGTCATGTGACTTTTCAACAATAAGTAAAAATACTTACACTGATTTATCTAGGGCCTGGTTTGTCTCAACATGATTTCTTCAAACACCTCATTACTCAGCTGCTATTTAGTTTCTTGAAGGCTGTTGCCATCTGCAATTTCCATAGCTTTTAGAAGTTGAAGGACAGTGCATATGTGGGCTGTGGGATGATTGATAGTAGAGTCACATTTCTGCAGTTTGTGATGAGAATGACATCTCTCTCAAGACACTGTTCATTGTGAGCCAAATTCAACACATCCTTCTAAATGTTTCTTCTGACCTAGAGTTATCTGTTGCTGAATAAATAATCTTTCCATATCGTCTTATAAAACACCCGATCTTTATGCAATGTTGTTTCTGACCCTTGAACCCCCTTGGCTGTTTTATTTCTACTATCCTGACCTGCAAGGTCAAGGATGGAGCTGTTTTAGCAGTAACTGGAATCTGCAGCCTCAGTTTGTGCTGGTTTGTTATTGATGGAGTGTAAAAAATGTTCATGAAATTGCTTTACCATAATTCCTCAGGATTGATCCTAGTAATATTTAACTACACATCCATTAACAGCTAAGAAATTTGGTGCAAATTTATTCCTCCTCCTATTACTAATAATAAATACCACTTCATCTTTCACTGTTCATTATGGTTTAGGCATTTCAATGGTTAACTAATCTGTTATCTTTTTCTTTCCTTCACTGTATGTATACCTTACAGAAAACAAGAATTGATTTTGTGTTTGCTATCCTTTCATCCTGTTATTCCTTAATTCCTGTGCCAGGAAGATGGGGTTCTTTGGACCAAGAAAAAAGTCTCATCAAGCAGGAGAAATAGCCTTTAGTGTGTTATTTACTTGATATGATTTTTTAAAAATAATGAGACAGTTGGAATGCTAACAACATATGCTCCATTTAATGTCCTTCATTGTTAAAAGACTATAAAAATACCTTTTTTAATAGGAGCATCTACATAAATAAATGGAAATATATTCAGTGTCTACAAATAACTTGTAATGTATCCCAGAGAAAATAAATTTCCTTTTATCTGTCATTGTCACTAAAGCCAGGAACCTTGAGTATGTGAGTCACATGTGTTCATTTATCTTTAAATTGTGTTTCATTCTTCATCTTTTGTTGTTTTCAAATAGTTTTTACATTAGAAAAACCTGCATGATTGTCCTGATTTCCTTTGTACCATGTTTATGTTCATGCATGCCATTGTCATGAGTATTCACACAGAGCTTCTATTCAATTAGCCATCTAGAGTAAAGGGCCTTCTATTTTGAAATAGTCGGTATACTAGGGTCTTGAGTTTGTCTAATTGCCTCATCATAATCTGATTCTTTGCCTATAATATGTTACTATTTTTGTTTATTCTATACCCCCATAAAAGCCCATTTTCATAACATAACATCTTAAAACTAGAAGGGACCTTTGAAATACCTAGAATAAGACTCCTCATTTCTAATTACAAACAATGAGATAGAGAGCCAAAAAGCCACACTGAGAACCCATACATGCTGGCTTCTGGTCTAGCTCTCTACTTTTTGCAGAGCTATACATGTATATGATTTTAAACTATTCTTATTGCCATGACTTTAATTCATAGGTAAGGCAACTATTAATTTTCTGTAGATAAAAGAGATGTATTATGTACACTAAGAATTTCAAAGAATTTCTTTGAATTTCCTTTTCTCATGGAGTCCAAGAATATAACTTGGAAGCTATACTTTAAAAAGTAATTTGAAAGGCACTGTGTAATATTATCGCCCCCTCTGTGTCTCTTTCTCTCTCTGTCTCTCTTTCTCCTTTTCCTTTTATGCCCCCCTTTCTCTTTCCCTCCATACCCATCACACTGGTACTGTACTAGACACTAAATATACAAAGATGAATGCAGCAAAGACCCTGATTTAAGGAGCTCATGCATGAGCTCCTTCCTTAAGGAGCACGTGTAGTATGAGCTCAGCAATGGAGAAAGGAGACTTAGAAAAATGATCCAGAAATGCTTACTGGAGGAAGCTCAAAGTCCAGTCACACTTAAACTGAACCTGCAAGGATGAAAAGGGAAGAGCACATGAAGGACAAAAGAGAGATCTAAATAAATATCATTTGCAATAGCCAGATGCCAAGTCAATACATTTCCTTTTTATGTTTAATTGGATAGGTCCGAAAGGTATTGATTGTTACATTTGCTATTACAAATATTTTCCTGTACTCACCTTTTTCTCCTCTTCAAATATGTGTTAGCAGCAGTTGATATTGCAAGGGTTGAGAGCGAGAGGCGACAAACTGGAGAAAATGAAGAGGTGACTCGACATAGAATCAGTAGTTCTAGGACCTGCTATCAGCTCCATCCCTCTCTAGGTATCTGATCTTGAAATTATTTAACTCCTCATAACTTTAGTCTGCTCAGCCATTAACTGAGAGGGCCTTTAA
Source organism: Tonatia bakeri (assembly GCA_004024845.1). Lineage (NCBI taxonomy): Eukaryota > Metazoa > Chordata > Mammalia > Chiroptera > Phyllostomidae > Tonatia > Tonatia bakeri. The sequence goes on from PVIA01003341.1 coordinate 89,991, forward strand.
TTGTATGCCTTTATAACATAATGATGAATATCAAGTGAGAAATGAGGAAGTACTGCAGACAAGTATATAGCATTATATAGATACCTATTGTTATGTACGTACAGTGCACACACAACAGCCCTCTGTGTGTATCGCAGTGCTAATGTTCATCTATACATCTGGGGAAAGGAGGAAGCCTGTGCTGTATTCCAAACTGATAAACACGTGTCTATTCAATGCATAGGATTCATACATTTTTATACAGTTCTTTTTGCCCTTGTGTATTAAATGTTGGCTCTTTCTGTTAGGTCTGAGATCGTCTTGTTCACCTGCACCTAGTATACTGCTCAAGAATATGCTGATAGAAGGCAAGCCAATGTAATCTTCAATAAATATCTTCAAATGGAATTATTAAACCTGAATTATATAGCTAACAGATCAACTTTTCACTAGCTCTAGAGACATAATTTTTTATTTACTCTATACAAAGCAATATTTGATCAAAGAAGTTAATCTCCAATGGGTTTTCTTAGTTTGTATTTTTGACTAAGTTTGATCTTTTTTGAACATGCATAGGAATATTCTTAGCCACATTCCATTTCCTCGATATGTACTTGCTAGACACCTACAATATCGGTTTATGACACTGAATTAGGTCTTGTTCAGGGAAAGAAGTGCTTAAGAGGAGCCTCCCATCAATAGTTATGTGACCATGCAAAATACTATGTGCTGAAGCATAAGGAACCCAGGCCAAAACAGTACAGTAATTTAAAGGAAGAAGAGATGTGGGAGGGTCCAAGAATGATTTCATAGAGCATTGTAGGAATAGCTAACATTTACTGAATGCTTGCTAAAGGCCAGGCATTATTTTAAACTTTTTACATATTTTACTCAGTTAATGCTGACATTAACATTTGAGTTAGATATCATTGTATTCTCACTTTAAGCACAAGAAAATTGTCGCTGAGGTAGCAGAGTGGAGCCTGAACCTACACTGTCTTACTCAAGCACCTGCACTCATAATTACTATACCATGTCTTGTAATTGAACGTTCAGGGCTGAGTCAGGTGTGACTGATCAGAGACAAGGACACTGATAAAGGATGGGTGAAGAGTAAGAGCAAAGGCATGGAGGTAGGATAAGAACAGCATAGTTGGGAAGTAGGGTTCCTGCTGAAAAACATGGAAGTCGAATCTGGAAAGCTCAAATGGACTCATACCGTGAACTCTTGAGTAATAACTAAATAATTAGACTATGCTGTTTGGGCTGTGAAGACCGGTTACACATTTTCAGTCAAGCTTGAAAACATTAACACGGTGGAATGCAGAGGTTGAAATAGGATCTGTACCTTGTGGCCATTGAGGCAAATTTTATTTTTTCAGAAAAATCGAGTGTGCCCCACTCTGCAAACCTGGCTGTCAGCTGCCTCACCAGCATCCATTACATTCTCCCTAACAGTTCCTGATTTCCATTCAGGCATCCATGAGTTTCCATGGCTAAGCCAACCAGTGACATTAAACCCTCTGATAAGAGGGGCAGTCAAAGTTACATTAATCTTAGGACTTTACCTGGTGGTCTTTAGGCATAGGATGGAGTGGGGTATGGGAAGGAGCCAGCTGTGAATGAACCCAGCACACAGGGCCAGCAGAGCACAATGAGGAGAATAATAAATGGAGCGCAAACCCCCATGAATCCCACCTACCTGAAGCCCATTCAACTTGTGGACTTTTCAGATATGTGAACCACTATATTCTTTTTGTTTTAAAGTCACTTTTAGTAGGTTTTCTGTTATTTGCAATAAATATCACTCTAAGAAATACAGTGTCCAGTGCTAAGGATTTCCCCTTGATTTGAGGATCTATGAAAGCTCTAACTGAGCTAAGAAGCACAACTCAGAACGTTGTCTTCTATTTTTATGACCTCCCCTCTTCATGACCCCCTGTACCGGGACAAATCCCAGTAATTTTTTCATAGTTCAGCTCAGAAGCTTCAAATCCCACGTCAGTATCTTCTGTCCCAACACTGTTGAAGACTGTGCTCTCTGAGCTTATAAAGCTCAGGGTGACCAAGGAATGGCTGTATATCATACCCAGGACTCTCAGATCAAAGCACCCAGTGGAGGCCTCATCCTGTTCAAAATGACAAATTAAAAGGAATCCCAGAGGTTTATTCTCTAAGAACATAAGACATGTTTTCTTTTGGAACATTTCATTGCACTGTCTTCAGAATCAAGCTCTCTAAAGAATGTTATTATACTTTGAGCTTCTTGACACATTTCCTAATAATTTGAAGCTTCTGACACTTATACAATAAAAGATTGTGCTTCTGGAAAAAAAAATCAATGAATCTTTTTGGCAATCATCCTAAATCTGTAGAGATTAAATTCACTTCCCAGACATTGCTATTTCATATCAAACATAGAGTCACGCAGTATAATTAAGATAGTTGTAGAACCGTATATTTCATGCCCTAGCTGTCTGCTTTAAACTATCTTGGGAAGTTGAGAAATAATAGGGAAGCTACATCTTAACCAGAATAATTACATTTGCTAAGCAGAATGGGATGAGCAAGAGCTATATAAAAGAATAAAACAAACCTACCAGAAAACCAATAATTTCTGCATCCATTCTGATACATAAACCTTGCTGATAAAAAAAAAGAAAGGAAAAAGGCTCACCTCCAGTTACAACTCCCAGGAGAATGGCAGCTATTATCCCCTATTGAGTTGGTACTTACCATACAGAGCCTGAACAATTCATACAGAAAAATAAACCATAACATTCCTGTTTATTATTACTTTAGCTGAGAGGTGGTGACATTAAACAGTTCTGCACTGCTGCTATCAATCAGCAGGCTGGAGATGTTCTCAGCATGGGGCTAGGACTCCTTGGAAACCATGCTCATCAAAGCAACCAGCTGTCAGAATTCTTCAAATTAAACTGTTATTACAGTAGTATTCATTAGTCAGTTACTAGCTATTAAGATATTTTTATATCAGCACCATTGACTTTGGCTGATGCTTTCTAATATGCAAGTTGTATATAAACATGATTCAGTGGCTCCTGGGAGGAAGACAGACTCAGTTAGAGTTCAGTGTCCACTGTCTAAAAGCTGCAGCAAAGGGCGCCGGTCTTATCCACACACACACGAATTTTTCTGGGAAGCTGGATGTTCGCTCCGGTGGTTAGAGTGGGGAAAGGGGTCATAATAATATATTTCAACACTAGTATTTGCCCAGCAAAGTGATAGCTTAACATCAGAAATTATAACTCTTAAAGCTGTCACTGAGCCCCTGATGACAGTGGTTTCTGCTTCTCCAGCTCGAGGGTTTTGGGTTTCCTTTTCATCTGAGTCACTGGGCACGTGTTGAAGTTTTGCTTGAACTCCAGAGTCAAACAAAGGGTGTCAAATGGGGTGTGTGGAGAAGTAAAGAGGAAAATCAGTATAGAAGCTCTGATAGAAAAAATATGACAAGAGTTGGGTTCTTATTAACTTAATAGTGTCCTTGGCATTTGGGAAAGTTCTTAAGCCTCTGTTTTAGTTTCAAGGCAAATTTGACCTAAATCATCTAGAAAAAGAAATGTGTTACTCACTGGCCTAGAAAGATTGATATATTACTTACATGCGTAGTGCAAACTCATTCACACGTAGAAACCACAGACCTTCTAGTTTTCCCCTTGCTTCACATTAATTCCCATATCACATATAGAATGCCAGTTTGGTCAGTTAAAAATGCAGAATATTCAGTCCAAATTGTTTCTTTTGTAGATGAAGAGAGCAAGATTCAATGAATTAGATTACTGGCACCAGCTTTAATTTTGTTTTCCTCCTCTCTTTTTTCAAAAATACCTTGGGGCTCCCCATTCCACCTAGAAGACAAGCCATTTCCTTGTCCTCACACACACAAGGTGCCAACAGACAACACATAAGCAACCTCTGCCTGTGCTGCAAGGAAGTGCAGGGTTAACTATTGTCTCTGACGCAGAATCTGAGATGCCCAAGGTTCAACACTGGGTAGGGCTTGATTGGCTCTGTGGGAGCTGGGACGAGCATTTGACATCATCTTAATAGCTTGTGAAAATACTAAGTTTTCAGGAATTTTGTGAGTCATTGGCATTATGTTAAAAGCTTGAAATGGGCCATGATGGGGCTATTTACACCACATAAATTGGCAGGCATGAAAAATCAGGTGGGGGTGGTTGTTTCTTCTGGAGGTTGGTTTGTTATTCATTTACCAGCTTGCCACTGGCTTGCTCCTGAGCCTCCGTTGCCACATCCAGACCCAGGAGAATGTACTCTGCTCATGCACTTTACTACAGCCACCTCATTAAAATCATTTAGAAACAAATAGTTACTGGCCTGGCGCCATGGCACTCACCTCTAGTTCTAGCTACTCAGGAGGCTGAGACAGGACAATCGCTTGAGCCCCGGAGTTCCAGGCTGTAGGACACTGTGCCAATCTGGTGTCTGCCCTAAGTTTGGCGTCAATGTGGTGACCTCCCAGGAGTGGGGGACCACCAGGTTGCCTAAGGAGGGGTTAACTGGCCCAATGGAACAAGTCAGAACTCCTGTACTGATCAGTAGTGGGATCTCACCTGTGAATAGCCACTGCATTCCAGCCTGGGCGGCATAGTAAGACCCCATCTCTAAAGAAAAATAAGTTGCTATCTATGAGTGTTTACCACATTTCAGGCACTCTGGCCACCTGCTACCATTTGTACAGAACAAGTAGGGACTAATATGAAACCCACCATCTGCCTGTACACCTCAATGGAGGCCTGCGTCTGTCTGGAAGAAGAAATACTTTATAAATCAGTCAAAGCAACTCAGAAAGCTATGGGCCTATGGCTTTGGGTCTGCAGCCCTGTGTCTGTCCAGAGGGGTATTTTTTTCTTATTTTTGCCAAGAAACATGTGGGCCACCATGTAGTATGCTGAAGACACAACAATGAACAAGTCAAAGGGTGCGGAGCTCACATTCTAGGAAGGGAACAAAATGAACTTAACGATTTGAGAGAGTGACAGTGCGAGGAAGCAGAGCCACCAAGAAGATGCGAGAGAGAGGGAGGGTGGTGGGAGCAGAGCTTCGGTGGTCAGGAGTTCAGATCAGGACAGATTCCTCTGCGGCCTGGGTAAAGAGCACCCCAAAAAGGGAGCACACGAGCAAATGCTCAGCATTGAGAGGGAGCTCATGTTCCTAAAAGACAGAAGACAGTGGGTGACTAGAGGAGAGTGAGAAACCCAGAGAAGGGTATAAGTAGGGGGCAGAGAGGTGGCCTCTGCTGACCATGGAACAGAATTTGGATTTCATCCTGTATGTGGCGAGAAGCTACTGTGTTAGGCCTCTTACTGTGTTAAGCACAGAAATGATTTCCATTTTTAGATCACCCAGGGTTTTATATAGAAATTAGATTGTAAGAAAACAAAAGAACATGCAAAAGGTCAGTTAAAGGCTGAATGTTGCTCTCCCTCACCTGACTGTACACTTCTCAAACTGGGCTGCTTCTCTGTTTTTTATTTATTTTAGAATTTTGCTTCTGAAGCCCAATTCAAACCTCCTCACTCACCATCATTCACCTGCCCATGGGCTCAATTTCAACTCTGTGTCGGGCTTTCCTTGAATTGTTTCTAGATCACTGTTTATTAACAACGTAGCGTGGTGGGTTTACTCGAATAATTCAAGAGATAATTTAAGGAACACAGGACAATGGAAACAGAGTACCAAACAAAGGGGAAATATGTCTTCCATGGCAAAATTGATTTTAGTTTGAGACCTGGAGTTATTATGAAATAATAACCCTTTCCGAGCTGAAGGTCTGTTTTCTCCATCAGTGATTCCCAAACCTGGAGGCACGTTGGTGTTACCTGAAGGACTGTTAAAATACCTATGCCCAGGTCCTACCCTGACAGTTTTTTATTTCATTCATCTATGGAGAAACCAAGACATTGAAGTGTTTTAAAAGCAAGCCAGGTAATTCTAACGGATAACCATGCTTGAATATTAGACTTCTGAATGCCTGGGCATTCAGCCAGAAGAAAAGGAAAAATGATGACGGACTCTGTATGGAGCAATAGCAGCAACACCTCCTCACCATTGAGCCTGGAATGATGAAGAGTGGCACTAATTTTTTTCCCATGAAGGATGGACAGCTAATTTGGCAATATAGAGTCCAAATAGTAAGAGAGTATGTCTAGAACTGAGTATATGAGCTAAGTCTAAATGTAATCCATCTCAAAAGAAAAAGTGGTAAGCCATCTCAAATGCTACATTGGTAGAAGTGACTACTTGCTAAGTAGAGACTGATTCTACTTCACTCTCATCCAATTTAAAATACAAATCTAAAGTGGAATAATGTGAGAGACCTCTCTTATAATAGCAGCTGCCACTCGGATACTCAGATTTTGGAAGGAAACCCACCCAAATCAACGTCAAAAGAGCTCTCTTCCCCCTTCCAACCACCTGGACCCAACATCTCCAGCTTCCAGAAAATGACTATTAATTGGGAAATGATTGTAAAATCAGATTTGGGGAATTCCAGGAAAGGGAAAGACAGTTTATCTCCCACTGTCTGTCAAGCATGGTGAGAAAATCTTCCCAAATCATCTCACTTATCATCAGAATAACCCATTATTTTCCTTATCTCCATTTCGTAGTTGTTGAAACCAAGGCTTCTAGGTAAGTGATTTTTTTCAAGGTCCTACATCTAGAAAACAGCAGAGAAGGTATCAAACTCTAAAACCCATAATTCTTTGCATGGCACTATGCATCTTCTTCAGAAGACATAAGTTGGGGCAAAGGGGCGGTAGAAACTGGTGAAGTTGGGGAAAAGATATTTGAAAAATCTGGAAAATTAAGAGGTGAAGACAGAGAAACAAATGCCAGAAAATTAAAAAATTTCTTTCCCCTCCTTTGTGCAGGGAGGTACTGTATCGGGCCTAACAGGTAGGAGTTTCACATGGAATGTGGGCAGAACCCCAGACTGTCAGAATGCCTTCAGGGAGCGAACCTGGAATGGGGTGAATGAGAGGGGAAGCCAAATGAACGACGGAAGGAAGAGCCAGCTGTCTTAGAAAAGACAACTCCACTCCCTCTTCTCCTCTCCCATGAAAGCATTCCAGAGAGCCCTATTTTCAGATGGCCCTGTTTTCACTTCTGCTTTGTCAGACTGTTCCATTCAGGGAAAGCTCCTGTCTTCTTACACATAGGGGAGGGCAAAGTAGGTTTACAGTTGGCCATATGGGAAAAAATACAATAATTAGTGAATAATCATATAAGAATAAACTCTCGTGTTTCACATACAACTGTAAGCTTACTTTTGCCCACTCCTGTATTTATGTGATGTCAGTTCATCTGTCATGGAGATCTGGGAGAAAAGGGCTTTGGAGTGTTTGGCCTATTTTTTTGTTTTGTTTTGTTTTGACTTTGTGAAGTGATTTTGAGAGTGCTGAAGAGTAAAGCTGTTCTCTTCCCCTGAAGTAAACATTGGCTGGAACGGACCAAGGAAATGGAAGCCAATGTTTTCTACCTGCTGCAACACTTTCCTGCTGTTTATTTCAAGCCACTTAGACACCTTGCTTGTAGTTAAACAACAATTTCATACAGAACTCTGCCTTCCATTATGAAATCATCACCACAAGGGCTTTTTCTCAGCAAATGAAAAACTTGACTTTAGCCATTTACTCCAATTACTAATTAACCTCATGCCAAACTATAGAAATACAATGGCGCAGAAAAGAATATTTTCCTAAAGTTTTATGGATGATTTCCAACATGTTTCTTTTTAACTTTTTAAATCTCACAGTGATTCTCTTTAAGATCCTATCAAATCACTTTTCTAAGTCTCTGTGAAACCCAAGTCATTGTGAAGACAGGGACTCTTCCTAAATGGCTCAAGGGCACCTACATCCTGCCCATCCATTCAGTGTGCACGGGCCTTTTTCTTTGTTTTAGTTTGAGTCCCAATGAACAAAGCAGAAATCAAATTGAACAGAAAACACTCCTTGCTGAAGGGTGGGCTGATATCAGAGGCAGCCAAACTGGTTATCTGTTAGGGAGGCTATTTGAATCCTGCCACCTCATCGGCTTCCCATTGTAAAGGTTGCTTTGGCCTTTTCACACACTTGGAGAAAACCCTATTCATTGTGTTGTCACATCTATGAAACAGAGCTCTTGGATGACAACACCGCTGTAAGACAGAAGGTAACCTTTGCTTCGCTATCTAGCAGTTAGGGAAGTGTGCTCATATCTCAGGGCTGAGAGTGATGTCATTGAAAGATGAGGCTGCTTAAAGAGAAACCGAACACAAAACCAGGGCCTCTCACTGCCTTCCTGCCAACAGGAAGACATTCCACCCGGAGCCAATGTCCTGGCTGGGTTGGATTACTCCTGCGTGGAACAAAAGGGGCTGATAGCTGCCAGGAAACCAAACTGTGATATAAAAGCAAGTGTGTCACGAAGTCAAGTCGTGTTTCCTCTCTTTTTGCTCTGTTGCCCTGAGCAAGAGAACTTGATCTCTGTAAATAAAACACTAAGGCAGAGGACCAAATACAGAAAAGGCCGGAGACTTTGGTTTACTTTTCCAAATTAATAACCCTTCCAGACTACAACTCCTAGCTCAGACTTTTGAGTTAATAGTTGGCTTACTCTTTTATATATTTGTTTTTTATTGTTGTTCAAGTACAGTTGTCTCCATATTCCCCCCACCACTCCCCTGACACCCATCCCCAAGTTGGCTTACTCTACCATAACCCATAATAAAAGCAGGTTTTTTTCTTTTTGAGAATACCTAAAAAAGTACCAGAAATCCTTTTTATAACCTGCCCTCTTCTGAAATAAGTATTTTTATGAGTATGCTTGTCTTAAGCTCAATATAAAATATTTTTTGAACTCTTGCCCTCACCAACAGCTGGCACTTCATTTTTCTAGGGGTCAAGTTTGCTTCTCATTCTAGGTAACTCTGGAATCTTTAAGGATTCATTGTTGACTTTGTGGATTTTCTGGACCCGTTGGTCCTTTTCCTTCTCTCCGTTGCTGCATTATGTCTACATCACTGTCCATCTTATCTGTCCCAAAAGGAGGCCAAGGGGAAGGGCTCAAACCAGCCAGTATGGCTCCTGCAAACAGGCTTGGCGAAGGGTTTGATGGGTAACATACTGGGAACTCTTGGCTGAAATGAGATTTGAGAATTTTTCATGGATTTTTCCTGTTTATTTTCCCTGCTCTCACTATTTCCCATCCAAATGCATAATTGAGATATAATTGTATCTATCTGCATCTGGCCACAGTGCAGTCTATTTATGCGGTATGGCTGTAAAGATGTTTGAAGTAGTGGAACATCTGGGAGGAAAAAGAGGTTTTGATACTGGTCTAAACTATGGATGTTGTAATTTTTATTTTTCTATTCACTGTTTGTAAAAGTTAGATCGTCCACATTGTTGATACAAATTGTATCCTGAAATTGTACCGAGATCATTTCTCAAAGCATACATATACCATGCCCCAGACCTTTACAAAATTTAAAACTTTCCAGGAGATTCCGAACTAGACCCCTGATTGAGAACCAACAGTATAAAAAATAATTTATTTTCATATTTTTAAAATGTTATTATTGAGTTGGCCAAAAGCCCATTTAGTTTTTTCCATAAAAGACACATTTTTCATTTTCATCAATAACTTTATTGATTTGGATATTTTGAGTATGTCAGCTATCTGCCGCTATTGACTTCTAGTGGGTAGAGGCCAGGGGTGCTGCTAAACACCTTCCAATGGCTAATACAGCCCCACAGCAAAGAATTATCTGGCCAAAATGTCAATAGTACCAAGAAACTTCGCAAACCACTTTTGACACGTTTGATCAGTCACAGCACCTTCTCTATATATGCATGAATCTTTTTATACATTTCAGTTGCATTCTTATCTTTCTTGAAATAATAAAGCGTAATATACCAAAAATGTTGCATATTTTCTTCTATCTTCAATATTAATATGGTTATATAAAAATTCACCAATTTCAATAAGTTTTTTTAATGCATGCCGATTAGACAGCTATCACAATACAATCTAATAAAATTATTTCAAGTGAAATTAAAGATAACTAAGCCCTACTAGAGCCATTGTACTGAAAAAAAAAATGAATGTTTTGGTCAACCTGATACTTTGAATTTAAATTTTAGTTACTTCTCTCTATCTACTATCCATTCTTAAAAGAATGCTATATAGTTTACTTAAACAATTTTCATTTACATTCATATTTCCATGGATAAAACTTTTAAAAGATCTGCTCCCTTAAGCATCATGTTAAGATTCTGATTGCTGTATTTGTTTTACTTGGCAAAATTAGATTTCTCAGTATCATCAATTAGAGAACAGACATAAGGTTTGGTTGTCAAATGCTTAACTTTAAAATGACACACTGCACAGTAAGTCAAAGACTGGATTAGGAGTCAGAAATGGGGGTTCTGATCCCCACTGTGTGCTAACTCGTGGGGTTGGTTTAGGTGGCCCTGGGGTCCCTGTTAGTGTCCGCCTTTGTAATCCCATTTACACTCTGAGCCCGTGTGAAACGGACTGGCAGTTGCTAACAGAAATAGCAAGACATGAGAGGTTGCCTTTGCTGCTTTCCAGAGGACTGCTAGAGCTTTCGAGTCAGGAATACCCAGGAGGTAAGCTTCCTCTGTCCCACCTGCCTTGGCAAGTAATGGCTTGGCTCACCTGACGTGTTTTCTAGGTAGCAGGCCTTGGGCTGTCAGTTCTCCTGTCAGCTTCAGTCCTGTTAGACTCATGACCCCTAAAGGTATTAGTCCTTGACTGACTGACTGATGACGACTGACATGTATATGCAATTAGCTCTTTAGATTCACTAGCCCCAAAGTGAGGTCCATGTGTTCTGATTCACACGTGTGTGTTAGTGTCTCCTCCCATGGCAGAATCACAAGCAGGCACGCACAGAGAGACACAGACACGTGGTTTTTAGGTACTTTTGTGGTCATGCAGAATTGCACCTTCACTGACTGATCCATTCTACACTTAGATTTTTTTTTTACTTTATATTTTAATTATAGTATACATACAATATTATTTTGTATTAGTCTCAGGTATACAACATAGAGATTACATGATCATATATTTTACAAAGTGTTTCCCCCAATGTTTCCAATACCCATCCAACACCATACATAGTTATTACAATATTATCAACTATATTCCCTAGGCTGTACTTTATATCCATCCCCATGACTATTTTGTAACCACCAATTTGTACTTTTTAATCCCTTCACCTTTAACACTCACAATTCCTTGAATATGGTGATGAGTAAGTCTTGGATGGGTGAATTTTTACACCTAACAGCCCCCTCCCTGGTTTAGAACTAACAAAATAAAGAACTGTTTCCAGGTTCTCGGTTCTGCTCTTGTCTATTCCTGAACAAACGCTGCCATGCCTTAGTTCACATTGCTCCATGACGTGTTGCTATCTGACAAGCAGTGTTCCACCATGATTGTCTCCTTGAGAAGTTTCTCAGTATTTAGGGGATTTTGCCCTTTCCTTAAACTTTGGTAAAACAGGTGTGTTTTTTTTTCTTCTGTTCCACAGAAGAAAACATGTAACAGGAATAGGATATTATACACATATTTGTGGAATGACATCTCTTAAAAAAGTTCTTCTCCATGAATATGGTATAGCAATTCATTTACTTAGGTCTTCTATCATTTTCTTCAACAATGCTTTTACATTTTCTCTGTAACTCCCTAAAATATCCTCTGCTAGAATTATTTCAGTTACACAAGACTGTCATTTCTAACTACCTCTTTCTTGTGTATAAAAAATTAATTCTTTGGGTACAATTGTGGGAAAAAAAGACCACACACTCAACATTTTTAGGAACTGGATTATGGGAAGGCAAGGAGGACAGTGCTCACCAGCTAGTCTTATCACACAAAAATGACAGCCTTTTAAAAACTATACCTGAGTGTATCTAAGACCTGCCACCCACCCATCAACCTCACTTCCAAGAATTGCTTAGTGATCCACTGAAAGAGGGTTTACTTGTTTATGCATAAGTTAATAAACTCTGAAAGAGTGAGCCGGCTGTATCCACTCAAACAGAGGTGAAATGTACATTCAAAAGGAAAGGAAATTAAGTAATTTAAAGGAAATTATGGCATTAAAGGTCTATAAAAGAGTAACGGAAACTATGCAAAGGAGTAAAACATTAAGAAATAATTTGGCTAGTTGAGTTTTTAACTTTTAGAATTATATGACATAATCTGTTGATAAAGGAAATTATTTCTTAGCTGCACTCAAATATCATAATTGTCCCAATTCACCTTTTGTAAAAACAATCACATTCCAAACAAGAAAGTGATATCATAGTGATAGCGAACAAAAGAAGGTCTAAGAGGAAATGTGGTTTCAGAAACAACAAGTTACTCTATGCTATCTCCCTTCTTCCCAGCCAGTCTCACTTTCTCCTCTGCTATCAGTCAGGAAATTTTATTCCATGCCTACTGATGAATGGCACTATGTACGCTAAGAACATGCAAGAACAATGTAATAAAAAGAACTTAAAATACCTTTGTGGAAGTAAGAGATATCAATATAGAATAATTACCATATGCATAAATATGCTAAATATAAATAAAATATGCATAGACAACTGGTTCCAGAACACAAGTACCTATTTGCTGAAACACAAAGCAAAACAAAAAGAAAGAAAATCTTAAGAGTTTTTCCAAAAAGTTCTATGAAATATAAGCTGAAGAGAAATAGAAATGAGACTATATTTCATAAAATCCAATACTTATAACATTGGATTTTCTGGTCTATCTCAGTTTCTTTTAGGCCTAGAGCACCTGCTTCAGAGAGCTAAGAAGTAAATGTTAAGGATGTAGGTAGGCCAAAAAATCCGTTTAGTTTTTTCTGTAAAATAAAAGACACATCACATTTTTTATTTTCACCAATAATTTTATTTATTTGGATATTATGAGTATGGTGGCTATCTCTCACATGGTATAACACTGATGGTTCTCAGTTAATGTCTCGATTTGGTCACTATCAACTTCAACTGGTCTACCCAACCATGGAGCATCATCCAGCAAGAAATCTCCAGCACAAAACTTCGCAAAACACTTTTTGACACATTCAGTCGGTCACGGCAACTTCTCCACACACTGCACAAACCTTTTTATGCATTTTAGTGGCATTTTTACCTTTATGGAAAAATAAGCACAATATGCTGAAAATGTTGAATATTTCCTTCCTTCTTCAATATGAAAATGGCTGCACAAAAATTCCCCAATTTTTTTTAAACGCACACTGATATGACAGCTGTCACCATACAGTCTAACAAATTGTTTCAAATGAAGTCGAAGACAACTAAGTGCTACTAGAGGCACCTTATGAGAAAAAACAAACATTTTGGCCAACCCAGTACTTCTTTCGATCTCTCCTTCAGTGAGAAGGAATGGCGTATTTAAATATTTTGTTCAACATTTAGTTTATATTTGCAAGAAAAGAAATGATTGTTCTCCATTGTTTTCATGGCTTCTCTGTCATGCCTAAGCTTTTAGACTGCATATTATTCATTGCTTAGATGTGCCCAAGTTAGGCAAAGATATTCTTCCAACTGAATTAAATTGATCTCTCCTGAGGATATTCCAGCCATAAGAAAATAAGTCCAGCATGGCAGAAGGCTTTGTTTTGTTCATTCAGTAATGTTTTTTGCATGGTTGGCACCTAATAAACATTTGTTAAATAAACTCTAGTTTATTTAGCCCTATCATGGGAAATAATATTTAACACATCATATTAGGAAAACCGTATGAAACGGAAGACGCTAATGGTGTACAAATGATCATGCTGCATGAGTCCCATTCCTTTGAGCCCAGGTCAGTAGGTGATGCTTTTGTTTTGTTTCATACGTGTCTCTGGGTTTCTGGCAAACCATCCCCTGATTTGTCAATTTTTTAAACCAAGGGAAAATATTTAAAAAGAAGAGATTTCAAGTAGATACATATAGTAATTTCTCTATGTAATTATTCAATATTCAGGAAAAATAGTTTAAAGTAGAGCAAACTTGGACATTTCCAGGTAAATAGTATTTTTCAGAGTGAAAATGAGCAGGGAACTTAAAAATGTTAATATCAGTTTACGTCTTTCTTTAAACAAGACAAAAAATAACTTCCCCTTCCATGCTGTCCACGTGCAACATGGAAGTGATTTGTGATGTGGAGAGACAAGTATAATTTCAACTTGATGAATAATATGTGTTCCTGTTCTAACGTGAAATGTCAATCAATCTTGACCTTCAAAGCTCTCTGATACAGAATTTCAACTTCAGCCTTTGTTCAGACTTAATGACCATAACAATTAAATACCAAAATTTATTTTAACATTGCAGTGGTTAGAATTTAGAGATGTTCATAAATCAAAGGAAAGGAGAAGGTTTATGTGAAGAGGAATTTACCATAAACACATCTCATTCCCTCCCTGTTTTTGTAATCACTCTGCCCCACCTACTACAGTGACCCACCCGGTTGGTGAGCACAAACTGGCCATAAATTCCCCTACCAGCTCTTCTCCCTCTTGAGAGCCATCACCCTCGGCACCTCTGGGGACTGTCTGCCAGAGCTGATTGGGGAGCATATTAGTTTCCTGAGGATATTATAACAAATTACTTCAAGTTTAGTGGCTGAAAACAACAGCAATGTACTTTCTCACAGTTCTGGAGGCCGGAAGCCCAAATTCAGCTTCACTGCACCCAGATCAGCAAAGCCATACTCCCTCAAAAGGCTGTCAGGAGAATCTGTTCCTTGCTTCACTCCAGTCTGTCTTTTTGGTCCCACTGCCTTCTCCTGTCTGTCTTATCTCCCCGTGCCTCTTTTAATGGCACTTCTAATGGCATGTAAGGCCCATTTTGATAACCAGGAAAGTCTCCTCATCTTAAGATCCTTAACTTAATCACATCTGCAAAAACTACCAATTAGCCTTCACAGGCGCCAGGAATGAGGTCCTGATACCCCTGATGGCCGTTGTTCCGCCCACTACAGGGGAGAGCCTGCCTTGTTCGCCTTGTTTGGTGTGATCATAGCAGACCAAGAATCAACTAGATTCTGGTCCCTTCGGCCCACAGACTAGATTATGACCTCCTACTTAATCTCTTTTCGGGAAATCATTTGATCTCCCAATCTATCTTGCTTCTCAACATATTTAGAACAGGGACAGGGAAGAAGGGTGCTATTTATTGGGAGCCTCTTTGAAACTTAGTAAACGAGAAAAAGTAATAGCATAGATAATCATGGGCTGACTGATTGAGAAACACACCCCTTCTACCACGTACCAGTGCAGAGTCGAAGTCAAAACAAAATAAGGTAAAGGAAGGGAAGGTGAGGCAGAGCACGGAGATCTAGACCTAATTGAACCACTGCATGCCCTCGCGTTATGCACAAGGAAGCATCTACATATGGCACCTGAAAAATGTCTCTGAATTAATAATTTATATCATGATTATGCCTCTAATTTCCTACCATATTCTACTAAATAGACATTGCAATGAAAAGCATATTTTATTTACAATTATAGTTTACAAACCCAAATGTAAACTGACAGTAATGAGAAGAATGTGTCACTAAATCCATTTTAATGTAAATTACCGCGTTTAAAATATTCTGAAAGCAGGAAGGGCAGTTAATGAACCTAGTACTGACATCCTTGTCAGAAGTGCCTGGCTGAAACCCTGATCCGCTGCTTCTGACTGGATGATGATCACTTCCTCAGCATTTAAGTGTTTATTGTTCCTCTTCATGCTACTCAAATTATAGCAGTTTTTCTTCTCTGCCCTGCTCCCAGCTATCAGTAAACCTGATTCGAATTAGAAAGGAACAACTAACTCTTCGGCTATAAACACAAATCTGTCTCCCAAGCAAGCGCTCCCTTGCTGTGCACTTAGCAGAGGAGGCGATGATGTAACGAAGGTAATTATAACCTGAGCTGGCTGGTGTCACTGCAGAGAAGGGCCTGTCAGCGTTTCACTGTGAATAATAATACCATTGCCTCTGCTGATGTGAAATGCCAAGTGGTGGGTTCGTGGACAGATTTCAGTCTAAGAATGCAACTTTTAATTGAAGACTGTGCTGCAAAATGGTATACTTGCTGCAACCCTGTTATTGTAATGCATGAAGTCTTTTTCCCCCTTGTGGTCGCCACTCTGGAACTGGACGCTACTCCTGGGTGTAAGAAAGGAGCCATGAGAAGAATGATTCACACTGGAGGTGAGACAGTGAAAGCAAAGCAAGTTTATAGAACATTTTGTTTTTCTTTCATTTTTATTTCCTTCCTCAAAAAATGAATTCTCTTGGTGGCATTTTTGCTTGTGTTTAATAAAGAGGTCAATGCTCACCTTTAAATTCTTGTGGAAAATGAATGATTCAAGAAAAAGTAGTTGCAATCTCTATCACATGTAGTTCTCATTCTCTGAATATATAAAGAATACTTAGAACTCTATTAAATAAATTTCAACAACCCAATAGGAAAGTAGGAGACAAACATGAACAGACATTCAATTAGTGCAAATAAGCATAAATGAATGTATATAAAGAAGCTCAACTTCATTCATAATAAGAGAAATGCAAACTGAAATTGCACTGAGGTGCTCTTTCTTACCTTTCAGATTGGCAAAAAGCTCAAAGTCTGGCAGTATATTCTGTGAAGATGTGAGGAAACAATCTCATCAATTGCTGATAAGTGCAAAATGTTCCAAACCCTGTACAAGGTGTATTAGCTTTCTGTTGTTGCTGTTACAAGTTACCACAACTTTAGAGGCTTAAAACAAGACATATTTATTATCTTACAGTTCTGTAGGTCAGACCCCCTGCACAGGTCTCATGGGGCTAAAACTCAGTGTGTCGACACAGCTCTGATCTTCATTGGAGACTGCAAAGGAGAATCCATTTCTTTGAAGTTCTAGAACTGAAGTCACCATTGTCTTGCTCATTTAGGTTGTTGGCAAAATTCAGTTTCTTATGGCTGTGAGCTGAGGGACCATTCCTAGCTCCCAGGGCTGCCTACACTCCTTGGCTTGTGATGTGCTTGTCTGTCTTCAGAGAGAACAATGGCAGGGCCTCTTCATATCACATCTTCCTCACAAAGTCATCCGCCCCTTCGTTTTCCATTTTAAAGGCTTCACACGATTGTAATGGGCCAAGAGAATCTAACTTTGCTATCTCAACATACTGCACCTTAATCACCCTTCAAGGTGTTTTGATGCATGTGAGATAACATACTAACAGGTTCCAAGGATTAGGATATGGACATTATTTTTCTGCTTCTTCTTTTAGCTTTATTGAGATATAATTGATAAGTGAAGTTGTAAAATATTTGAGGTATACAATGAGATGATTTGATAAGTATGTACCATGTGATAGGGCTGTCCCCCGATGTGGACATCTTTGAGGGACCATTATTCCAATTACCACAGAGGGCCAACTGTCAGCATCTCCTTTGTTACAGAACCGTGTATCCTTGACTCAGTAAGCCCACTTCTGGAAACGTATTTTACATATAGAATTGCACAGACAAAAGGGTCTCTGTACTAACTAACTATTCTTTGTAGTGCAGTTTGGCATTATATGTATACATATTTATTTTTTCATCCCAAGTATGTACCAGTAGGGGACTAATTAAACTATAATATATCCTCTTTATGCAGCCGTAAAAGTTAGTATGAATAAACTTTCTATTGTTTATAGAAATGTTGCCAGAAAATACTCTTACTAAGTAGAAAAATCAAAGTTGTTTAATATATGTCTGTGTGGGTGTGGATGTCCATATACATACATAGATACAATATATATACTGTGTTTATATTATATCTATATATTAGTATCAATTGATATTGATATATACCTATCAATAACATAACTATAGTGTATACACATATAAACTACATTTATATTTGTTAATAAATAACATAATATAACATAAGAAACTAGTAGGTGTGAAATTACCTATAAGGTATAAATAGGCAGAAAAAGCTAAGACCAGGACAAGGACAGAAATATGATTCCTAATTGACCTTTTTTTTAAATATTATTTTGATATTCAAAGCTTTTCATTGAATTACTTATACAAAAATATAACATTAAAGTAAAAAATAAAAAACTAAAAGCCACTGGATTTGGGGGAATATAATGTTGTTTGTCATCAGAATAGCTTTTTCAGAAAAATTTAGGCATTCAAATGCATCTTAAGTTAAGTTAACAGGGTAAGGAACACCAACTAATATGAAAGTTTATATAAGATTAAAGTTAGGAAAACGGTCAAATGTAGAATAATCAGCAGTAGGAATTTTTTGTAGCATTAGAAATAATGTGAGTTTAAAAAGAAATATTTGTACAGTAAATGTGTTTGAATGCCCATTGGTAGTTTTCCTCTCTTACTAACATGCTTTTTGGTTACTCAAAATTACATTTTTCATGAGAAGTTAAATGCCATTAATTACAAATTTAACATTTCATCTTGGCATGGGTTTCCAGTCTCTCCCAAGCATAAGGAAAGCAGGTGAACCAAAGCACAGTGGTCCTGTGCCAGCGCCCGTGCTGGGGCCAGGGCCCTGAGTGCCTCTGGTTTGTCAGTGTTTCCTTAACCAATGAGCCAGGGCAGAGCACACACTGCTGAAACTTCACTTCAGTGGGGGAATCTGAAACTGCTTATAGGTGGTAGAGCTTTTTTTTTTTTTTTTTGCTGCCTTGTTTTCCTGTAGGCATTCAAAGGACAGAGTCTACAGAAATAATATATGGGTTTTTAATCATTTTGCCCCTCCACAATGGGATAAAACTCCAAAATACATCACAATCTTAACACAATTGAGGGTACAGTCCCAGTGTGGTGGGATTATGTGATTTTTATTTTCTTCTTTGCAGGTGTGTTTTCCAAACAAATTTGTGTTAATTTATGATAAGAAAGAATAGCTTATTTAAATTTTCATTATAAATAACTATCTTTGTGTGAATTGTTCATACTCTATAATAATAATTTTAAAGCCTATCAAATGTTTATCTGGCAAGCATGCCTATCAAGTTTATGATATCCAGCTTTCCGACCTGATTCTGTCCCTTCTCATTATCCTCATCAGCCTGCTGCCTGCGCTGCTTTGCTCTCCACACTCAATTAAAAATGAAGTCAGAAATGAGAGAGAAAATGTGTGCGGTGTGTAAAACAGTGAAAGAGAGGAGAATGACTACTTTTCTGTTAAAAGCATGCTCTACAAAAACGAAATGTCTCCCAGAGGTAAAAGAAGGAAAGCAAAATCACATGATCGATTGTAGGTTTTTAATAGAATATGTCTTATGGTTTCCAACATATCACCTATGTACACCTACTTCTGTATTGATTGATTAAAAAATCAGCCCCGTGAATATAAGGAACAAAAGTTCCTATCTAGGATTCTGTTCAGCCTGGATGCTCAGGTGCCTTCTTCATTTTAAAGTCAGAAAAGCACTCCCTTCACATAGCATTTTCTTTCATTGTATTAGAAAATGTAATGCACATTGTTTAAAGCATCTGCCTTCCTAGGATAGTATGAGAATATGATGACATAAAAAAATAACCCCCCAAAGAAAGTATAGTACCCTTTTGCACCATCATCACTCTGCACATTATGGCCACCTATTATCCTCCAATAGTCTCTGTCATAAACCATCTCTTTGTACTAAGGTTTCAAAGCAAAGTCTCCCCAATCCTAGCAAAAGACCTACAGACACAACCCAGTGCAGCAGGGAGGACCCAGCTGGCAAATCACACTTGGATGCAGATTCCACTCCCTCAGTTTGCTCTATGGCTTCGGGTAGGTGACTAACCCCTTGATCTTCAGCGTCTGTACCAGTGCCAAGTCTGTCCCACAGAACTGTTTTGGAGACTCGAGGAGACAACAAATTTAAAGCAACTAAGAGTGTTTGGCATTCAAGAAAGATCCCTTGCCCTCACTTCTAGCCTTGGGACTCTAACAAAATTAACCCAGCAGGAAATTAGGAATTTAAGAAGTACCTGCTGCTACAGAAAGAAATTTACCACAGTTCACTTCAAAGCAAGAAATGACACTAATGTATTCTCAGTGGAGAAATACATTATTTATTCCCACAACCTCAAATGCTCTGGAATTCAAATTTGTATAGGTAGCTAAGCAAAGTCTGCATATTGGTATCTTAGGCAGCACTTGAATGGATCCCATTGCCACTGCTCGTGAGGAAGATTTGGCATATGTAGGGTGGCCACACTCATACAAAGACAGGTAGGAATTCATGTAAGAGCTTAAATGAAGCCTGTATGTAGTCTACCCATGATTTAGAAGGGGAAAAAAGGACCTATATACACAGGTACACACATCTATACACCTTTTTATAAGCCTGTGGTGACATGGCTCATAAAAATAAATTACTGGTTTGCAATTCTATTGTTTTACTTAGACTCAAATTTATGGACCTTATTTGGATTCCAGGTTAGACATCAGAGTGTATAAATACTATTTACAAAGTATACTGTCATTCTAATGAAAACAAAATGGTCAAGATGGATCAGTATATAGATCTTCTTAGACCTCATTATAGCAAAGGGAACTAGAAATTGGAATGGAATGGATGTGGGGAAAGAGACGAGCTATGTTTGATGTGAACAGTCCTTTCTACTCACATCTTTTGAGGAGACAAACAGAAAAACCTCATTAAATCAATGAGTCTAGTCAAAATGGTTCAACTTTCTAAGTAGCTCTGATTCCTTAGTCAAATATTATAGATACCTTCCTGTTGTTTAATTAAAACATCAAGTTACATAAACTGGTCCAGATAGTGGTGATTCATGCTTTTCAAATGAGTGACGTCGTCCCTGTTGTCTTGAGTGGGATTTAGACAGTGAAAAACAATACCAAACAGTATAATCCCTACCTGCTTAGAGTGTCCATTGGTTTACACACATGTACACACACATAGAGACACCTACACAAACACATTATACACATTGAGATTATTTGAGATTGTTTTCCAAGTCAGTCAATAATAATGAAATCTCACAATGTCAGAAGTAAGTGGAGAGAGCCAAGCAGATAGAAGTTTACCACTATTGTGGAGCCACAAGGAAATAACAGACTTCCATGCCTTTCTTAACATGGAAAACTTATTTTTCACTAGAAACCCAAAAGTAACAAAACATGCAACCCCAACTTCATTCTGAATCAATCATCTAACAACTCCACCTTAGTGAGCCTGTTTGAGGTAGATTTCACATTGTAAGTCATGCTGAAATCTACTCTACCAAACTGCACCACACTCTCTGACTTAGCCAGCTGAAAATTAGAATATAGCCTGTTTTGTTACATCACTAAATCTACTTGAAACAAAACCCTGTGAACTCAGGAAGGTCAGAAAGAAACAGGAACTACAACAAAGGAAAGATTAAGTGAACTTTCCAGAACTTCAGAGGTAGTTCATTTTGTTTTATAATTACCCTTTGGGAAGAAGATCAAATACGTTTTTATTTTGCCACTCCATCAAGACCATAAATAGATCTTCACAGCACAAAGCACACTACAAGTGCACGTGATCAGACACAATTTGCTTGTGCCTGTGACCAGCTCTATGCCTAGGCTGCAGCAGGTACACAGAAAAGGGCTGAATGGAGTGTAACTTTTACCTGTTACCCACAGTTCTGTCCATTTTCTGTCTTTAATTAGCTTCTTAGAACTGGTTTCAATGTCAAAGAAGCCTCAAAATCCAGAACATTGTTTTGCTGTTGCTATCTTTTGTTCTGTTCTGCTTTACAAAACAGTAAATGTTTGAGGTCAAGTGCCAGGCATTAGGCTAGAGGTTGGAGATACAGGACATGTAAGGTGAGTCCATGACCTTAAGAATTGTCGCAACTGTTAAGGGAGATCATGAGGCTCTTTTGTAAGTGCTAAATTCCAGGTGAGGCCAACCCCTGGAAAGCTTTGGTGGGACACCTCACACAGATGTCACTTCTCCCCAGGACATCCACTGGTGAATCTGTTTGTCTCTTGTATAAAATTTTAATGCATTAATTTTATGGTAATTCAGTAGAAAAGTCAAACACATTATTTGGTGAATGTAAGAATAAATATATTACACTACCAAAAGGAAGGTACTATGTAGCATTAGATTTGTTTTTAGATGTTTTTTGTTTTTGTTTTTTTAATCCTGATTTTTGAGTCAATAGAGAAATCTCTTTATGGTGGGGGGGCAACCACAACTAAGTGTTTCTGATTCAATCAATTGTTATATCTTTTCCTTAAGCAAATTTGACATAACTTAGAGTTAACCATTGCAAAATTACAATCTGTTTAAAGCACAGAGAAAATAATTATATTCGGTAACAGAAGTGGAAAACTTTTACAAATATTAACTAAGTTTTTCTATAAGTATTTGTAATCTTGGAATAAAATTAATAAGTAGTATTTTACATGTTTACGTGATATCCCAATTAAGAATAAATTTCTTCAAGTATGGAATATTGTTAAATTATTGAGATTCATCATTTTTCAATACCAAGGCCATTATTACATTGCTTTTTATTGCTGTTGTTCTTGTTTGACTATTGAATTATTTTAATCATTCTATGAGCTATTTGCTGAGACAATAATACCATGGGTATGATGTTAAAAAAGAAGCATTCTTGTATGTATATGTGTGTGTGTGTGTGTGTGTGTGTGTGTGTGTGTGTGTGTATGCTAAGTTTACAAAGATGGAGGGTTTTGTTCATTAATACTTCATATATTAGGTGCCAGGGACTAGCCTCAAATTTCAAAGTTCCATAGAGTTCTTTTGTTACTAGTTCTTTGTTTAAGCTGTCATGTGTCTTAAATCATGGAAAATATGTGTAGATAGTTTTGTTATTAGATTCACCAAACGCCTTGCTCTTCCTGTATAAAACACCCATTAACTTCAAGGGAAGTGTTGCAAGCTGAGGAAGGAAACCCCAAAATGGGGGTGTTTGGCTCTCTTTTGAACTTTCTGGAATTCAAATGTAAGTGTAAATTTGAGGTGTTAATTCTGAGAAACAAAGTAATTTTTTCTCTAATATTTAAGAATAATTTTTACCACCTTTAACCACTATATGCTTGCTGACATAATAATTATAAAAATTAAAATTCATTGAATGTTCATTAGCTGGCAGACTGGTGATTAAACATGTTTTTATTATAGGTCCCCTTTTCATTTAATTTTCACAACTCAGCAAGGTGGGTACTATTACCTCATTTTACAGATGGAGAAAGTGAACTTTAAAGTAGTTAAGTAACTTGTCATAAAATCACACAACCAATAAATTACAAAGCCTTTATTGGAACCCTGGGTTGGTTGATTTGGAGTCTTTGTTCTTAACCTCCCATAATATTCTACTTAAGAAAATAATTTTTAATTAGGAAAAAGAAGAAAAAAAGACTATACCTGCCAAACAAGAAATAGTTAAAATTAAATTCACACTTCAAGTAAACTTTAGGAAGAAAAGTACCTACTAAGTTTTCTTGTATACTGTACCAATGTTCAATATTTTGCCAGTAGTTTGATATATGTCAAAAAATGAGAAGGGAAGCATTTGAGGTGTTGAGGATAATTCTGAATTTGAGAATCTGTCTATGCCTACTCAAGTTAAATTTTGAATTTTAATATGTTTTGAATTGTCAAACTAAATTTTGCCTGCGAATTTTCAAATATAAAGTACATATGTGCATGTATGTCATCAAGTAATGCCTTCACTCTTTTTTTTATTTAATTGTTGTTCAAGTACAGTTTTCTGTCTTTCACTCCCATTTAACTCTTTTTTTTTTAAGATTTTATTTATTTATTTATTTTAGAGAGGGAAGGGAGGGAGAAAGAGAGAGAGACAGAAACATCAATGTGTGGTTGCTGGGGGACATGGCCTGCAACCTAGGCATGTGCCCTGACTGGGAATCGAACCTGTGGTGCCTGGTTCGCAGCCCGCTCTCAATCCACTGAGCTACACCAGCGAGGGCCATTTAACTCTTAAATTTATATAGTCAAAGCTAGTTGGACATCTTTAATATTTTTTGAATATTTGATACATCAAGGTAATATGTGTAAGAAGTACAAAGAATACAACTAAAACAAACACCAGTGATGCCACCAGCAAACTCAAAATCTATGGCCTTGCTGACACCAAGTATGTCATCAGTAGCTAGCTGGCTCTATGCCCCTTCACTACGTCTTTTTCAACTCTCTGCTGCCAAACAGGTAACTACTATACTGAATTTTGTTTTATCATTCCCTTGTTTTTTTCTTGAGGTATAGCTGACATATAACAGTATGTTAGTTTCAGGTATATAACATTATTCAATATTTGTATATATTGCAAAATGGTCATCACAATAAGATGGAGTTAACATTTGTCACCATATATAGTTACAAACATTTTTCTTGTGAGCAGAACTTTTAAAATGTACTATCTTAACAGTTTTCAAATATGCAGTATAGTATTGTTAATTGTAATAACCATGTTTTGTTTATTTTATCACTGGAAGCTTGTATGCTTTGACCTTCTTCATTCATTTTACTTACCCTCCCCACCCCCTCTGCCATTTACTGCCTCTGGCAACCATCAACCTGTTTTCTGTATCTACGAGCTTTCTTTTTGGTTGTTTTTTGTTTGTTTGTTTCATTTGTTTGTTTTTTTGTTTAGATTCCACATATAAGTGAGATTATAGAGTATTTTCTTTCTCTGTCTGATTTAATTTCACTTAGCATAATGTCCCTTAGGGTCCACCCATGTTGTTGCAAATGGAAAGAGTTACTTTTTCTCTGGTGGAATAATATCCCATATATGTGTGTGTGTGTGTGTGTGTACACATACAGGTGTGTATATATGTATGTGTGTGTGTGAGAGAGATATGTATGTGAGATTAATGCTCATTGATATTAGAATTGGTTTCTAGCTTTAGCTATCCTTAAGGAAAGAAAGAGAACCATAGAGTACCTGGTTCAGTGCTTTTAAAACCAGGAAACTTCCGATTATGTTCATTTCAAAATGAAACATTGATCTGATATCAGGCATCAGAATGCTTTTCATTGCAAGTGACAGAAAACCCAGGCTAAACCCAATTACACAAAAAGGCAAGGTACTGGGTCATGTTACTGGAAAGTCCTGTGTAAATCTAGTTTCTTCTGTGGCTTGATTCAGGGTCTCAAACAATGCCACGAGAAATGATCCTTCTCCCGATGTTGGCTCAATTCTTATCCCTGTTGGCTGTCAGAACTATATTACCCAGGTTCAGGTCTACAGGAAAATGGGCACACATTCCTCTCAGCGATGCCTGCCAAATATTCTGCATTTCATTGACTCTGACTGGGTCACACACCTATCTGTGAGCCAGTCTCTGTGGCCAACAGAATGCAAGATTCTGATCGGTCAGGCCCTCCTTATTTGCCAGCTTCTGGTCAGGGAAGAAATCAACCTTATCTAAACTTTCGAGCTGTGTCTGAAGAAGAATGTGGTTCTCCAAGGAGAAAAGGGAGTGTGCATCCTAGAAGACCATTTAAGAAATACTGAGTAGCTGATTTTCACTTCAATTATTAAAATTTTATGGTTCTGCAGAATTTTATTTCAAATTCTATATCTTATTCCAATTACCCTTCTCTTTCCCTTTGTTTTTGGTACACCTATTTCATGTCCTTAAAGCTGAGAGGACAGAGCATCAGCCCCCACTCTATCATCACAGATGAGTATATTCTGCACGCTTTCATTCAGTGTAACCCACTGTGGCAATCTGCAGCTGTGGAAAGGAGTCTGACATTCCTGTAATCTCCCTCCAGCAAGTCTTAAGGGAATAGTTATGTCATTCAGTGGATTCAGCATGTCCCAGAGCAAGTTTTAAGCATCTTACACTCAAGATTTCTTTAAGTTAGCTTATAATTATCTCAGCTTTGATTTCAATTTTCTTTCATCCTCACAAAATTCTGTTATTTCATGCCACAGGAGTTCTCCACCCTTAGCACTGAAGCAGTTTAAAATTTGACATTATACTGTGGCTGAAAATGACTACCTACAAAAAGTCCTCACATACTGATACTTGCACTAGCTCATTCCTGTGAAACACATATGAAACATATGCTCATTAGTTACAGGAATCCATTTAAATGATAATGTTTTCATACGGCCAACATCAAATAAACCTAGGGAGTACACAGCATTGCAACGTGCTAAACAAGCTCTGAAGTGCAGCTGAGTGTGAAGGTGATTATCGAGGAGCAGAGCTAGTGGGTACAGGGTAAGTAAACCAATCCACTGCCTGATAGTAATGTAAATTTCTCATACAGTGCACTCCATTACTTCTCCCTTGGTCAGCTGCCGCACTCCCTCCTGCAGGCTAAAAAAAACATCCTAAGCTCTTACTGGCAAGTTCAATGTTCAATACAAGCAGAGAGGTATTTCACAGGGGAGAGGATGGATGTAAGGATTTGGTGTGTAGCTGGGAAGCTCTGCAAGGTATAAATAGGTTCAAGAGTATCATTATGCTATTGCTATTGTGTCTTCGAATTCAGAATATCACACATTTATTACACAGACCAAAGCTACTATTATAAACTTTACCAGTAGAAGCTCATTTTAAAAACCTTATTTTTTTATCCTTTAGTATTAAGCTTATTTTAAATAGTGCCATAGTACTCAGAACAATACAGGAAAAAATTAATGCCAAGTAATGGTTGGTAGGCACTAGGTTAAACACTGACTAATGTGAAGAATACAGTGGACTTAGAATATTTGAGTTGGTGTGAAATGATAACAGGGGAGTTTGCCACCTGACAAGGGGGAGGAAAGTATTCCAAGCCCCAAGCATCATGTGCAGAGAAATAAAAATATATGACCCATTTTAAAAGTAGCAAGTTAAGGAGTGAGAGGTGGGGGATATTCGTTTTATTTCTATTTCTTTTAAAAAGAGTATACTTGAGCATCTTTTCATGATACATCTAGCAATTTTTAGGCACAGTTGTTGAAGAAATTTTTATATGATGCTAATAGATTTTCACTTTTCCAGGGACTTTAAATTTTGTGTCTTTAAAAGTTAAGTCTTTATAAAATCTAGATGATAAAATGGAAAGAAAAATGACAAAATTATATTTTCTTATTCTTGTTTTTATTATGTTTTTTATTTATATTTTTAATTATTATATTAAGTTTACTCTTGAGGCATATGGATAAAAATTACTTAGAGTGGGAGTGAGTTCTTCAAGCTTTAGTCCTAACCTACCAAAGAAAGTCAGGAGCAATAAGAATGGAAACTCTCATGCATGGAGTACCAGATGGGAAAGGCAGGGCCACATCCACAGTTAGCCACATAAACTCACTGAAATCAAAGTTTATCTACAGTTTTTCAAAAAATATATCTTCTGATTAATTCATTACTTGAATCACTAAAAAGGGAGTTGGATTAAGAAAATGGTTAACTTTCATGTCATTCAAATATTCAAATATTTATCACACCCTGATTCTACAGCAACAATATGGGCTCTTACTCTGTCATTACTGGATTGAGTGGTAATGGAAACCAGAAAGGCCAAACAATGTACAATGTTTCCAAAGGGACAGTAGAGTCCCCATGCAGGTCTAGGTGGAGGTCTGCCTTGCTGCACTGCACCAGACATAACAACCCCACAGCAGGATCTGGCTGGTCTTCGTGTGTCATTCTGTACCCCTGCACACGACCTCATTCCAACACCAGGCATCAAGGGCAGGCTGAACTTCAGCATTTCTTATGAAGTATTACGTATATTCTGTTAATACCCTGCCTCAGGGAACCCCAGACCACCATGAAAACCTGTATTTTTGTTTAAAATAAAACTGTATTCTCAGTAACAATATTACTTAGAAAATTATTGACATAGGATATGAACAATTTGAATTTTTGAGAGAAAAGATCAATCAGGAACAGAAAGGGATTATTTCTGCCAGAGGCACTTCCTTTTTTTTCTTTTTCTTTTTTTTAAATCTCTGGTCTTGCAGCCAGGCAGGGAAGATGTCGGGGAACCCAAGCTTGCCTTCAGTTTACTCTCTGATTAACTCAGAGATTGCTCTTCCTTTAGGAATAACTAAACACAAATAAAACTGGACTTTAAGGGAATATTTTCATACCATATTGTTTAGTCAATCTCATGGAATTTGGTTTTGATTTGGTTCTGCTTTGTTTTTTCTTTATGGAGCCACATTCAATATGTATTCCTTAAAGTACACATACAAACAATGAGTTCTGCCACTTCCATTCTTATAGAAACTTCCATGAGGATAGAAAATCCAGCTATGTTAAATGATAATGGTCTTGATAGCCTTCTCCTGGTCTCTAAATTTGATATCCTATTACAGGGTTATTTTGTAGACTTAAATATTTTCATGACTTCATTCTGGAGATTAAAAGACCCTGCTTTCAGATTGTTAAGAAAAAATCCTCCTTTTTCTCTTTGCTTTTTCTTTTCTCAGACTTGTAATCCAAAAGTAAGAGAAGCCAAAACCTCATCACTATGGAGATATCCGTGCCTCGTTCTTGTTTTCTCTGGCTCTGGAGAGTCAGTCTGTGCAGTGCTCACGACGGTGTAATTGATGCTCTGGTGCAGCTGCCATTGGATCTTTCCTATAAGAAATCATATTAGCCTTCCTTTTTCACTGTGTTTGGGGTAATAAGTCATCCTTGACATTCCCCATTCATACAACAAAATGTCTGTGTTACAAAATCAGCCCCAAGCTTATCCAATAATTAATACCAGATTTGTAAGTGACACAGATGATGTCAGGTTTTTGTATTAAGTAGGACCTTGATCCCCAGCATTTACTAGTTGCAAGCCTTTTGCTAACAGATAACATCTGCCAATGAGTAATAGTTGGTTTCAGGGAAGAACAGCTTTTAGTGATTTTATTCCTAGGAAGTTCACTACATTGACAACACTTGAAGTCAAATGCTTTTAGTTTAACCACCATAGAGCAAGAAATGGCCATGCAGTCTCTTTCACAATTTTTTAAGCCTTGAGGGAATCACATTTAAGAATAAGAAGGACTACCGTTCAGTCCTTAGCATGGACTCGCTTCAGCAATCACTAACCAGCTCACTGCCTTTATACTTTTGGGTAATGTCAATCTGCTGATCAGGAAGTAGAAAGACATTTGATGACCAGAGTCTGATACAAACTGTCTAGATCACAAAATAAGTAGTGAAAATACTCCCAAGTCAGTGAAGCTTCTTACAGCTAGAATGACAGGTTACGATAAAGGGAGGACCTCATTAAAACTCATGTTAACTTAATATAGACACAGAAGGCTACATATAGGAACATTTATAGATGTATAAATAAACGTAGGTGAGTATACACACACATATTTCCTTGCTCAGTCATCTGGGAGGACATAGAAGTTGTAATACCCTGTTAGCAACCAGCACCCAGACCTTATTTTCTAATTCTGTTCTCCAGTAAAAAGAGTGAGGTTCCCCTGATTCTAGCACTTGAGTAAGAAACACACAAGATAAGATTGGATTATCTTGTGCTTCAAAAAGTAAAAACAACAACAATAAAACCTCACAATGATAGGGTCATGTCAACGGAACATAGAAGCATAGAGACCAACTGAATGCATTCCAAGTGATCAAAACAGTAGTTTAGGCAACATAATAAAATAGTATAGAATTGTAACACAAACTACAAAATAAACATCCATGGATCCATACTGATATGAATGAATGAGTAAATAAATGGAGGAAAATAGGGAAACCTGTGAAGAATTCCAAAGAGCTCGGGTCGCCCTTCCCTCCTCAAAGAGGCAGGCAGAGCTTAGCTCCCTATCCCTTAAGAGCAGGCTGCGCATAGCGACCTCTTGTCAAAGGACACAGTGTAGAAAGGCAGGTGGAGAGGGGGCGGGACTAACCCGGCCAACACCGGCTCACCCAGGTGGTCGAGGTTCACGGCAACAGCGGTGAGTCAAGGATGATAGCCCGTGTCCTTGATGTAATGTGATAAGAATGGAACTTGTCCTCTGTGGTCTTTCAAAACCCTGTAACCCTTATCTAAGCATGAGGAAAACATGAGCCAAGCTCCCACTCAGGGCCATTCTACAAAACACCTGAGCAGTATTTCTCCAAACTGTGCAGGTCATTGAAAACAAGGAACATCTAAGAAACTGTCACAGCCGAGAGAAGCATAAGGTGACATGACAATGTAAATATTGTGTGATGTAATGGGAATCCTGGATGGCAATCATGGAATATAAGAAAGAACATCAGATAAAAACTAAGGAAATCGGAATAAAATGTGGGCTTTAATTAAAATGATGTGTTGATACTGGTTTGAATACTCTAAGTGCACCCTAGTAATGTAAAATACAAAGAACCAGAGAAACTGGGCCTGAGGCCTATGAGAACTCTGTATTATCTTCACAACTTCCTGTAAAAATTCAATTTTATTATAAAACTTAAAAGTTTACTTAAAACTTTATTAAGTTCTTCCTAATTTATTTTTTGTTATTTATATGGACTTTAGTTAGATGTCAATATTTTTATGACATGCAGGCTAAATTATTATTCTCTGTTGCCGCACAGATTTATGAATTCACTCTTCTAAGTGCTTTAACAAAGCTTTAATTTAACCCTGAAAATGATCTTTCAGTTGTTAGGGAAATATTTTCTTTTTCCAAGTTGTTCATATGCTGTCATTTTGGTTATTATATCATCTCTGATAAGAGACCACTACAGCTTGACTCTCAGTTTTATTAAAACTCTGTGATGATTATCCCCCTAAAAACACTCCAAACCCCGGTCAGTTTCACTCTGAGTGGTAATGAGGGTGGCGTGTGTCACTGCAAGCCTAATTCTGCCCATTATATCCCTGCCTCTCCATTTATGCGCGTCTGAAAGTGTTATCTGAGCTGGAAGATCATTCTGTAACCTTCAGATTACTGCTGGGTGGCTTCGGCAGAAAAGGAATTACCAATGCATTAAATTTGAATTAGCTCTGAGAAATCATGCAGATGTATGCACGGAACATTATAGCAATACTGTCTCCCAGGCACAGCAGAATTGCTTTTATGCAGTTTTAAAGAATCACTTGAGCAACCCTTAAACTGCACACATGATGAAGCTGAGCCAGCATCTTCTGTATTAAAAAAAAAAATCTGCTGCCCAAATCTAGCCTTTTAGGAAGTTGTCTTTCGGAGAAACCTGATCACACAGGGACTGATGCTGAGTGGACTGTTTGGGTCTTAGCCCCACCATGTCAGAGGGCCCCGGCAGAGGGACTGCAGGAGTGTCACTTAGACTAATGATTATGAATTATGCAGAGGGTCATATCCTCTTAGTTACAAGTCATTTACACGGTCTCCCTCTAGACTACCTATCCTGCTTCATTTTTTTTCCTCCTCCTAGGAAATAACTCATTGAATAGATGTCCAAAGTTGAATTTATTGACATTCCATTTTTCTTCCATAATGCCAAGCTTGCAAAACAACCACACGGAAAAAAAAAATACAAGATATCTACCCTCAGTGAAATCATAGCAGTAAAATGTCTTGGTGTATTTTTTTTTCATTTTTGTCTGTCAGGCTGCTTCCCATTTTAAAGGTCTGACAGTCCTAATATCTTCCTCTCTGTCTCTGCCTTCTATAATCAGTTCAATCGAAAAGGTGGTGTACAGATGTGTACAGGGGGAAAGAGCCACAGCCAATGCTGAATCCACGCATTGCCATCTGCAATGTACATATGTACTGTTTCAGTGGCCTACTTAGAAGCAGGGAACACCAGGAACACCCAAGCATCTCATTCTTAAGAAGTTTGTCAGATGTAACTGTATTTCTAGGAATCTGAGGCTCTGAGTGTACCCTAAAGATAAAAGAGACATGTCATAGAGGCAATTCTGTACATTTTAACAGGCACCTTACTATGCATGACTGTGTAGATGGGTGGGAAGTCAGCTGAAATAAGGGATCTGCTTTTGTGTTGCTTGCTGACCTTAGATTTCAAGGGAATGTATGAGTACTGACCTCTCCCCCAAAGAGGACCATCCGTGACCGACTTCAAAGTCAGAGACTATTCCTCATAATAAAGCCAGTCTGGAGCAGGGAGAAGACTCTTTTCCACATTGACCAGGTGTATTTTGTCTCAATGGCTGAGCAGGGCAGAATCCATCCAGACTTCATAAGCAACCTCAGAACCAACAGGCCTTGTCATTGTCTGTACACAGGTGGTTATTCAGCCAGGCCAAGTGCCATTCGATGCAGGTTTGCACGGCACAGCTGCCCTGGCAGCTAGACTTTGAAAGGGAGCCCTGCTGCCAGAATTAACAGGGACAAGTAAAAATAACTTGAGGATAGCGCTCTGGAATGTTGCTCACACTTCCAACACGTTGGTTGACATACGTGATGGAATGACTCAGTGATGGCTCAGGCAGCCACATTTGGCTGTTTTTGAATGACCTGTGCTGTTTGTACAGATTTCTTGCAGCTCAAATACTTTCCCCTATAGAAGTTTACCATCAAAGTGCACCAGCAGGCGTGCCTTCCCATTATGCCCGTATACCCAAAAATAAACTCAGAAAAGCTCCCGTGCAGTGGAGTTAAATGTCACTTAAAGGCCTTCCGTGGCAGGATGATTCATTGGGGTAACAACCAGAGGGATCCTTTTAACACAGAGCTTCAACTATGCCACTCCTCTGCTCAAACACAAAAACCCCTCCCAACCCTCTCAAGAAGATCAAGGTGTTAGAGTGACCTATGGGCTAACAGCTCTGCACCTCCCCTTCTCTATGACCCCTCTGCCTTCACTATCCCGTCACTCAATCCCACGGCCACACCGCCTCCTTGCCTTCCTCAAACAAGCTGTGCTTGCTCCAGCCCATGAACCCTGCTTGCAGGGCTCTGCCCTCCAGAATCCATCCACAGGCTTCTTCCCTCACTGCCTGCAGATCCCAGCTCAGATGTTATCCCTGAGACAGTCAGGGACTCCCTATCACAGAGAACAATCCTCACCCACACGCAACCTATCACTCTGCACTGCTTTATTTTTCTAAATAACATTCACCCCTTGCAAACACATGGTATATTTTACCAACTTCTTTGTCCATTTTATCTCCTCTGACAAAAATGCCAAGTACATGAAGGGCAGGGACTTCGTTTTATTTACTGCTTTATTTCTAGAATCTAAAAAGTGCTCACCATATAGAGGGTGCTCAATAACATTCATTGAATTCTGGCAGACCACTGTTCAACCTTTTGGCATCTCTAGGCCACACTGGAAGAAGAAGAGTTGTCTTGGGCCACACATTAAATACCTTGTGACATGCAGTCACAAAAAAAATCTCAATGTTTTTGTTATGTTACAGAAAAGACGACTCAGACGGCCTGGGATTTTATGAAGTGGGGTTTATTCACGCATGTGGACCCAGAGGAGATTAGATTCAAATTCTGGGCCCTGAGTTTAACCTGGGGCTTGCTTATATACTCTGTTACAAAAGCGAAAGGGGAGGGGGGAGCAGCTGCTAAAAGCAAGCACATAGAAGCAAAAGTGAAGGTTAGTGTTTTGGCCTTGAGATAACTGCTTATCGGGAAAGACTGCTGTCTGGGAACAGCTGCTGGTCAGCTCCTCCCTAAGAATGGCTACTGTTTAGCTATGTCCCATCACAGTTAGGCCATGTTCATAGCCATCCCAGGCTGCATGTGGCCTTTGGGCTGCAGGTTAGACACCTCTGTATGTGTTTTTTCTTTGCATTTGTTCGTTCTCAGCTTAATTTTTCACCCCACCACACACACACACACACACACACACACACACACACACACACTCCTGTACGCATACATATCTAGCTCAATTAGTTTTAAAAGGCTTGTTGTTACTACAGGATACAAAAGTGCTATTGTGTCCTGGCTGGTGTAGCTCAGTGGATTGAGTGCAGGCTGTGAACAAAGGGTCACCAGTTCGATTCCCAGTCAGGGCACATGCCTGGGTTGCAGACCAAGTCCCCAGTATGGGGCGTGTAAGAGGCAACCACACACTGATGTTTCTCTCTCTTTCTCCTTCTCTTCCTCTCTCTCTAAATATAAATAATAAAACAAAAATTTTTAAAGGGAAAAAAGAATAGTGCAATTGTTAGACAAAACACAGACACAAGATTCTCAGATGCAAAAGACAGAAGCAGTTCTTTCTAGCAAAGATAAAGACAAAAAATTCTTGAGCCCTGAAACAGGAAGCAGATGTCCAATATACTTGGCCTATGGCACATATGGCATATAAATGCGGTGGAGCACAGGCCTATGGATGCTGTCCTACATGGGTTCCCTGGGCCTCCATAACTATGGTACCACACTGGCAGTAACCAAAGGCTGCTAGCAGAATCCATGATGTGTTCCTTATATTTTGTAACATAAAGACATATATGGTAAATGATACAGAGTTTACATTCTAGGGCATATATTCAGTTTTACTTCAAATATAATCTTATCATTTTTAAAAATGCAATATTCAAAGTATAGAATATTCGTGTTGTTATTCTGTATATGCATACGCTTGCACCAGCTAGACTCTTAAGTGCCCA
The DNA here is from genome assembly GCA_004024845.1 of Tonatia bakeri. Taxonomy (NCBI): domain Eukaryota; kingdom Metazoa; phylum Chordata; class Mammalia; order Chiroptera; family Phyllostomidae; genus Tonatia; species Tonatia bakeri. Next base: position 124,539 of record PVIA01003341.1, read on the forward strand.
CAGTTAGGTAAGCAGCTCCTTCATTCAGAGTTCTGTCTGCATGTGCAATGTGCTATATTAGAACACACATTATTTTAAGTGGAATAATTTACTATTTGTCTTTTTGTGGCTAACTTATTTCACTTAGTATAATGTCCTCAAGGTTCATCCATGTTACAGTGTACAAGAGGATTTCCTTTATAAGGCTGATTAATATTCCAGTATATGTCTATATTGCATTTTCTTTATCCATTTATCTCCTGATGAACTTTTAGGTTGCCTTTGCCCTTTGACTATTGCAAATAGTGCTGCAGTGAACATGTGTCCAAATATTTCTTCCAGATTCTGTTTTCAGTTCATTTAATATATCCAGAAGTGGGATTGCTGGATCATATGGTAATTCTATTAATTTTTTGAGGACCCTCAATGTTGTTTTGCATAGTGGTTATCCATTGTACATTCCTACCAACAGTGCACGGGTGTTACAGTTTCTCTATATCCTCACCAACACTTGTTATTGTCTGTTTTAT
>PVIA01003341.1:125147-172113 GCA_004024845.1 Tonatia bakeri
GTTTTAGGAGTTCTTTACATATTTTGAGAATTAACCCCTTATCAGATATATGATTTGCAAAGGTTTTCTTCCATTCTAATTGTTGCCTTTTCACTCCTTTGATAACTTTCTGTGCTGTACTGAAGCCTTTTGGTTTGACGTGGTTCCACTTGTTTGCTATGCTTTTGTCACCTGTGCTTCTGGTGTCACACCCACGAGATGATGCCAAAACCAACATCATGAAGCTTTTTCTGATGACCCAACAAGGCTTACCTAGAGAGCATCAATATTTTACTCTAAAATCCTTTGAAACCCCTGCTTAAAACTCCCACCTTGCCTTTTCCTCTGTCTCTCAACTGCCATTGATCCTCAGTCAGTCCTAACCAAGCCTCCGCAGGAAAAGAGCAGTCTTAACAAAACTTGAAATTCTCAGCAACTTCTGACTTTACTTTCCCCACTTCAAGTTGCTGCTAAAGCTTGGTGAGATGGAGTCTCCCATACAACAGTCCTCAATAAACTCACCTCCGTCTTTCCTCTTTGTGACATGGGAGCCCGATTTCAGCAAGAGCCACATCTGTCCATAAACTTCATTTATGTTAGAGTTGGCATGGCAGATCAGTGAGGAAGTAGACAATTTTTTTTTCAGTACACAGTGTTGAAATAATTGGTTTTATCCAATAGATAATCACTTTATACTACACACAACAACCAATTTCAAGGAATATTAAAGACTTACATGTGAAAAACAAAGCTAAAAAAATGTTAGAAGTCAACATAGGGGCATATCTCAAGATAAGGAAGGTTTCTTTTTGAAAGATACAATGATTCAAAAATACAAGTAATAAAATTTAACATCATTAAAATTAAGAATTGTAGTTTGTCAACATTTATATGAAGAAAGTGAAAAGAAAAACCACCAATTTGGAGAAGGAACATAGCAACATATGACATAAAGAGTCAAGAGTAGAGAAAGAATTCCTACTTGTCAAAAAGCAAAACAATTAAGAGAACAGGCACATGATAGGAGAGGAAAATAAACATATGAAAAGATAAATGTATAATCAGAAAAATGCAAATTGAAACTTTATCAGGAAACAATTTTACACATAACAGATTAGTAAAAATTTAAAAGATACTATCGAATGCTAAGCAATGATGTGGAACAGGAAATGCACACTATCCAGCTGGGCTCCAAGATGTGTAGAACCACTTTGGAGGATAGTGTGTTACCTGACATATGACCTACATCCTATTTCTTAACAAATTTTAAAGTATTTTTCTTACCTTTATAAACATTTTCAGGTGTTTGCTTTATAAGATTGTTTCTGAAAAGCAGAAGAGCCAAACATAGAAATATTTTTTTAGAAAGTCTCTTAAGACTTCGACTGGTCAGTTCTTCATTTTAGCATCCATTCTCCTACCAGCCTGTAGCTCTTCATCAAGAATTTAGTATGTCAAGGACAGGAAGGAGCCGGCAAGGGAAATTGCTATTTTGCATGCAAGGCTCTGCATCCTAATCTAAAAAGGTCTGGAGATTCTATTTCCCCTTATTGTACAATCCTGAACTGAGCATCAATGAACATTGAAAGGAGGGGAGCAACACGCACACAACAGTACGGTGGTCACCAGAATGGGGGTAGGAGCAGGTCGGAGAGGGTAAAGGCAGGGGGAGAAGAGATACATGGGGACAGAGGGAGACTTGGCTTTGGGTGGTGAACACAAAACCGTATACAGACGATGCATTTATAGAATTGTACACCTGAAACCTATGTAATTTTATTAACCAATGTCACCCCAATAAATTCGATAAAATTTTTAATTAAAAATAAAAGAGGGGAGCAGTGATTCATCAGTGCCCTGAAGTAATGCCAATAGCTGTGCAATCTGTCTCTGTCATTTGGGAAGGTGGATATGGGGACACCCTCCTGTCAAGGTCTCCTCTCCTTCTTTCATCAAGTGGAAGAAAAATCCAAGAAAGGCTTTTCCCCCTTCGCACTTGCATGGGAATATTTTATTTTCGCTGAGTGAAGGCCCACTAAAAGGTTGCTATTTCTTCATTATTTCTGCTTTGGGAGGATACTGCAGATTTCTGTTCTACTACATTGTAGACCTTAAGGGGCATCTTCACACCCTGAATACAGTGCCTTGTAAGTAGTTTGCACCGAACTGATGCTCTTTGACTTATGTCCATTCAGCAAATATCATAGCTCCAAGTGGCTACACCTAAACTGCAGCCCTCGATTTCTGCCTTCTTGCTAGTGAACAGGTGAGTGGCAGGAGTTGTTAAGTCATGTTGTGTGTCTCCCAGTGTGAAGTGTGAAGACCCTAAGATGGAGAACAGCACATAAGGGTCTAAGAGAATTCAACTTTTGTAAAGTCTCACAATTTTCTCCGCTTGCGATATACCTCCCACCTGATGTAAATGTGAAAGGAAATTCAATGCCCATTGTGAATAACAGCATAATGATATATTTTTTTTTACTTTTTTTTTTATTTAAATGAATGTTCAAGTACAGCATAATGATATTTTTAAAGAGAAAAAAACATCTGGGGAAATAGTTATCAGCATATCTTAAAAGGACTTTAAAATTATTGATACATTTTTCTTCTAAATAGCATTCCTCTGTATATCAAGCTGAAGGCATGAGCTTCAAGGAAAATAGGGTACATGGCTGTCACATTGCAATCAAATTAAGTAAATGGTGCCCTAATGGCCTAAAAGAATTAATGTACCTTCAACATGTGAGCCATTTCCTTCAGGGAAATAAGGTCCTTATTAATCTGGACAAAAGATTCATGAAAAAAAGTCAGGTATCAGAAATGCGATCCCCATTTTGGGAATGGAGCAAGCAAGGCGGAGGAAATTGAAATGACTGACCTTTGTCATAAAGGGAGACGAGTGTCAGAGCTAATTACAAAGACCGTTTTGGCTTCCTCTTTTAAATTGTCACACTTCAGCAATTAGAAATCACTTATGCTCTCAGTGCTACATTAATTTGTACTTAGACTCACAGACTCAGAGACTGGTCTGCACAGAGACAGCCTTAGAGGCCAATCTCCTCATTTTTCAGATGAGGAGACCAACGTCTGGGGAGGTGATGAGCCTTGTTCAAAGTTACACACCACCCCCCGAAACTGAAGTCTGACACTAAGTTTAAAGTTCCTTTCCTGGGTGATGCTGCATTTCAGATAAAAGCTACTCATTTTAATTTTTTAAAAATTATTTTCTATAACAAACATGTCTCATACATCTGTGAATTTTTAAAGCAAGTTGCAAAACTTTAGAATGTGTTCACCTCATACACCATCACTTCCAGGACTCCTTTTCACACACACACACACACACACACACGTGCACTCGCACACACACAAATACATGAACTGAAAGATACCAATGCCTTAGGGTACCTGTAATACTCAGTGCAGGCTTGCTCATTGCATTAAATGCATTTATAAAGATTTATTTGTATACCTATCTCCCCTACTGTACTGTTAGTTCTTTGAGGATAGAGACTGGGTCATACTCAGCTTTGTATCCCAAAATCTCAATACAAAGTAAACACTGTAGAAATATTAAATGATTTATTTACCCCTTACATGACAACATTCTATAAATGATCCATGACTATATCTGAAACCAATTAGTATTTTAGGTGATTTAATAAACAACATACCTTGGCTCTTATGGAGAAAGTTCTAAAAGAATCAAACAGCAGCATCTCTTCCCTCTGTCTTAAAAAAAAGAAGCATCCTATGGCTTGGCAAATCTAACTCCTCCTTCTGGTTATAGAATCTTAGTATATCAGCTAGGCGTTATTTTATCAGTCATTCCTGGATCCTCAGTCTGTCCACTCATATATTGCCGTCTGACTATCTATAGACAAAACTGACTCTCTTCCATCTCTAAACCCGTGGTGGTCTACATTCCCTGTCTCTACTTCCTGGCTATTTATTTCTTCTGTCTACATTATATATTTGACTAAAAAATGAATGTATGGATGAATAGGTATGAGAACTTTAAAGCCTGAGCAGCTGGTCCCATCGAGCCAGCAGGCCCCGTTGCCTCGACCTATCTCAGCTGTTTTCCTGGATACTCTCAGGTCTCCGTGGTTTCCCTTGATTCACATCAGCCCAAGAAGAGAAGACTGGTGCTTGCTCTTGGGCTTTGATTCCGACAGTGAAGTCACATTAACCTGAGGGAGGGGCGGCCAGAGCGGAACTGGGGTAGATTTGACCACTCTGGTAAAAACTTAACCTTATATAGCCTACTGTCCAGGTACCTAAACCAAAACACAGGTTTTCCTTACAGACAGCTTTTAAGAGTGGGTCCCAGCATCACCACAAATGAGATAAAAAATAAAACCTTCTCAAGTAAAAGAAGAAAAAAAAATAAAGGAGGAAATTCAGTACACTGATTGTTTAATCTAGGATACCAGCATGTCATTTGATATAGAAAGCTCTTATCATCCCCTATACCCCAAGTCTGAAAGTTTCTGAAGCTGTTCTGTGTCACCCAGCACGTCCAGGGAATACATGTTCTTGGTGCTGGTGGCTGGTCCCACAACCCCGCTCCAAGCTTCTCTTGAGTCTCCAGCCCCTTCTTTCCAACCTGCAGACCAAGCATCCTCTGCTCTGGCCACAACAGCCCTTCTGAGTTCTTGTGCTGTGAGTCCATCTTTTTTACCTCGTGAGCTGCTCTCCAGGACTCATGGATCACAGCACAACCACTAGGATGGACACGTTAGTTACCCTAGTGTGGAAGTACCAACAGCAGCTGTTGTCTCTATGCAGAGAAGAGCACAGTATACTGAAACCCCAACCGAGGCACCTAACCATCAGTGTGAACTTGGTCAGGATCCTTGACCTCAATAAGCCTTAGCATCCTCACCAGAAAAGCTAAATATAACAATAGCATCCTTGGGTATTGCAGGGTAATTTTGATTAAAGTGCCAACAAATGATGTATGCTAAAGAAATAGTTGTTTTAGTTTATGTGATGTCCAGTGTTATTGTAGCAGTGGTTTATTACAAGTGAAGATGTGTATATCTTCTCTGACTTCTGCACAGTACCTGACTGCAGTAATTAAAAGATGCATCACATGCATATTAGCCTTGTGAAGCCATGGGTCAAATTTTCTCACTATTATAAATTTCATTGTATAAGTTTAGGTTTATGTAAATACATTTATTAATTTCAGGAATAATTATTGTACGTCTGTGATGCACAAGATGTTCTACTAGCCACTGGAGATAGAATTGTAAACAAGATAAACAGTATCATGGAGTTTAGAAGCCTGTGAAAGGGTTAACAAGGACAGGGTAGGAATTATAGCCAAAGCAAACTGCATATGAGAAGGCCGGTGTGTCAGAGGATATTTCTCTGCTAAGTGACCGTGGTTCCCCTGATAGCGCAGGAGGCACAGCTGTAGTCTTGACTACAGAGTGACGGATGTGGCAAGCCACATTTGAAACCCAAGAAAGTGAAACAGGACTCTTGCAGGCACTAACAGTTATGATGCTGGCTTGATTCATACACAATGGTGGCCATTTGTGGTGGCACAGGAACAGGTGGGACCAAGACTGTGCAGCTCTCAAAAGACTCAGAAAAGCCATGCCACCCATCCTCATGTTTATTTGAATCTCCTGTCTCTCTCCCTCTAACAGCAAGAGAATCTGGCCTGAGTACCAAAAAAGTGTTATAAAAATCATGATTTTTGCTCCTTCCTATGTCTAATAAACCCCAAATGATTTTCTTGGAGCTAATTGTGCTCCAGCCCTTTTTACATCATAGCGGTAGAGGAGTATTGGTGTTGCGTGGGCAGCTCATGCATTTGGAATCTAAGCAGAAAGGCAAGCCAGAGTGTTCAGCCTCACCATCAGACTCCCCGGCCAGCGCCAAGAGGGTAAAGGGGGCACAGCGCATTTGAGGAAGAAAGAAGCCAGTCTAGATGGGGGAAAAAAAGAGCAAAATGGGGAAATGGCAGGAGATAAAACTGAAACTGATGAGATAGATGGGGGTCAGATTATGTAAGTCAAATGGCCTTGTGAAAAACTGATTCTTATACAAAGACAATGGGAAATGTACCATCTTTTTTAAAGGTTCAGAAAAGCAAATAAATTCAGAGTGTAAAAGAAATCTCAGAATGACATAAACATTCTACTGGGAAAAAAACCAGTTCAAAATGGTAATTTGATTGCTATGACTTCCCTTTGATTAGTAACTGAAGGAAAACATTTTGTTCCTCTGTTCATGTCATTCACCCGGGAACAAGAGCTGCATTGGGTCCCACAGGGACAGATTTGGAACAAGCCAGGAAAGATCGTATTGCTCTCTCCTCCTTGCCAATAGGCCAGTGAATCAAGCAGCCAGAGCAGAGAAAAGGGATGGCTTTAATAGTGTCACAGAAAATATGGGTCTGTATGAGAAAAAGATATATATAAAAATATATATACACGCATATATAGTATATGCATGTATATGTATACACTCATGTGTGTATATAGTATATATATAATGTGTGTTTGTGTATGTGTATATATACATATATATACACACATATATATTTAACATCCTGTTACTGCCTTCTAAAGCAATTCTATCTTACTTTATCATGGGAGTTTAGGAGACATGTAGGGGGTCAATGAAAGGAGACCAACTAACTGGCTGCTGAAGAGAAACTTTAGTGAAAATGAATGTATTCATTCAACAAAACTTTATTGTATGACTTCTGTTTACCACACTTATTTTAAATAATGAAGGACACAGCAGGAAATAGAACAGACAGACCTATTACCCTCATCAGACTGTGTGAAGGAGGGAGACAGACAATAAACCCATGATTAAGAGAATATATAAGTACAATGGAGGAAAATTAAGTAGGGAAGAGAAAGAGTGTGCAGTGGTAAAAGAAGGCCTCACAGATAAGATGGGGTTGGAACAATGGTCTGAGGGACGGGAGGGGCCTGCCACATGACTGTGTATGGAGGGGATTGAGCAGTGGGAGCCAAGAGGCCGGTTGCCCAAAAGCAGAACAGAGGGCAGAGGGCATAAACCAGTCCAAAAAGGAGCAAAAGACTGCCTTGTCTTCAATAAGGAGTTTTATTAAATTGTTTGCTCTGTGGTGAGCAATATATGATCTCCATTTCCTCATACAATCCTTTGGTAAAATCCTCACAACTGGCTCTTGCCAGTGGAGAGAATGCAGTAAACTGCTGAATTCTGTCTTACTGTTATGTCTAAGCTATGATTTCAGCTCTGTAAGAAAAGCTCAAAACAGCTGGCTTAAGTAAGAATATGACTAAAGAAATACCTATATTGGAGTTCAGGTTATATCTTAAAAACAGTTGCAAGTTCCAAGAGCAGAAATTTGCCAGGCCACAGAGAGACCCACAATGACAGTCGAAGAATTCTCCTTGCCGGCCATCATATCTGCATGACCTTTAAACAGAACACCATCCTAGGACTTGTATTCTCCTTGTCTTTACATGTTGTAGATATGTAGGCTGCATCTATTCCTGTAGATTTACTTTAAGAGACTCTCCCCCAAGCCTCAGCCCTGTGGTTTGGGTTGGGGAGGAGTGCCTTCCCTTCCCCAGAGTAAAGGGCAAACCCTGAGTGACAAAAGACAAAACATTATTCAGTGTTGTAGGTCACAGTGCTTAAGGGTGGCACAGGAGCTAAACAAGACCAACCAAAGTGGCCCTCAGAAATTTTGCTAGGACGTCTGGGTGCATTTGTTTGCTAGGGCTGCTCCAGTGAAATGCCACATACTGGGCAAGTTCAACAACAAATGTATTCACAATTCTAGAGGCTGGAAGCCTGAAACCAACATGCTGTCAGGGTTGGAATCTCCTGAAACCACTCTCCTTGGCTTGTTGATGGTTGTCTTCTTCTGTCTGTCCCCACGTGGTCTTCCCTCTGTGTTGTTCTGTCTCCTAATCTCTTCTTGTAAGGACACCAGTCATAATGGATCAAAGCTCTCCCCAGTGACCTCATTTTATCTCAATTGTCTCTTTAAAGACCCTATTTTCAAATAGTCACATACCGAGTAGCTGGGGGTTAGGACTTCAACATATGAATTTGGGGAGGTCACAATTCAGCCCATAGCACTGGGACAAAGACTAATTTTCCTGGGAGCCATCCTAAGAGGTTTTCCCTTTTTTTCAGAAACAGTCATGTGGAGACGTGAGGTGTTCAAAGGAAGCAGTAATTCTGTGACCTGGAGGGATAATGGAAGGTCCTTTGTGAAAACTTTTGAACCGTTATATCAAACCTCACCTACTGAGATAAATGAGGCTTTTCAGCTACAAGGACCAATGAATTCCTTTTGCACTTACACCTATTTTGGTCTGTTCTACACCCATTTGGTTTTCCATTAATCACAATTAAGTTATTCCTTACAGATAAAGCCTAGAGTGAGTTCATTGATCTAAAAAATTAATAATGTATGGGATTTATATTCAAAGTTCAAATCACTTTTTCCCTGTACCACCAATTGAAGCATCTCTCTCTGAATCTCCAACCATTCAAGATCCCCAGATAGCAATAGGACACACAGATAAAATATAAATGTAGCACAAATGAAAATATTCTTTTTCTTCTAAAGAGAGCAACAAAATAGTACTCGAGGCTAGAAAGTACTAAGGAGGCAATTGAAAACAAGAGTTTCTACATTCTACCACCGGTTACAGTTTTCTATTTGCCTTTGAATAAGGATAGGCTTCACACAGCACATCAGCCTAGTTCTAGTCCCCCTTCCTTTAAAATAATCATAAGCATCTCCTCTGCTGGACACACAATTTTCTGCCCGAGAAACTCGATGTCTACAGAGAGAAGCATATCAAGAGCGTGGGTCCATCATGACTGTGTATGGCAAACAATACAAATTAGGAAGTAACAGTTATTGCTCTTTTATAATAAAGGCCAACTCCAGAGATTCACGTCATGCTATTGAAGTAATTATTATTTCAGGATTTACTTATATTAGAGTTTTCTCAAGATATTTGCGCTAAATGCTAAAGTTACGTAGAAATCTCAGAAGAACAAGATTTTCTGAATGGTTCCCAATGTATCTTTCTCCCTGAAAAAAAAATAAGAAAATTATTTTCTTACAAAATGCTAACACATTCCTTTCTTGATTACTTATACCAAGAGATCAGTATTAAGTATGTTTTATCAAGGAAAGAGCTATGCTTCCAAAATAGCTGAACTGAAGAGCCAAAGTCTGTAGCATGTTGTCACCAAATAGTTTCTATTTCCTGGGTTAAAACATGAGAAAAATTATAGATGAAAGCAATTTATCAATACAGATATATTGTTAATATTACAACATCAATATTGAAAATTTATACATTAGAAACCACTGTCAAACACGTCAAGCATAAAAACAAATTCAGAGGTCAAGGGCTTTTGAAGGAGAACAAAACTCACAAACACACACATGGCGATAAAATAAGCACCTTTGTCACCTGACAGAGGTTATATGGGCTCACTCTTGGGTTTCATGTTGCAGAGGACTGAGTGGCAATGAAGGGGAGTTGCCTTGTTCTGAGTGGTAGAGAATGAACTTGCCTCCTCTGATGGCACTTGGACATTTTATTTACTTACTTCTTGTCCTAACAAGCCTCTCCTCTCTTCTTTCACCTCAGGTCAGAAACCTTTGCCCCCAGCCCTGGCCTTGTTCCTGTTTTAGCTCTAGTCAGTGGCCCTGAGATGGTCTCATCTCTGTCTTAGGTCGGTCAAAAAAAAGTAAGCAGCATCCCCTCAAAAGTTTCTTTCCAGAAAAAATTGTATACCACTCCAATATTCCAAAACAGCAGGTTTAGAGTATCTTTTTAAGCAAATATAGGACAGAAAGGGGATATGCATATTTTCTCTACAGTTCACAGTATGGGCATTAGTCACCAGTCTTCAGAAAATAAAAGTCAGCTGATAGAGAAAAACTGCAGGCTACCTCTGCCTCTCAGCACAATTGAATTACACTGTTTGGTCACAGATCTATCTGACCATTTACCACAAACTCAGATTAATGCCTGGGCTTTCTTGCTTTCCCTATTTGTTGAAATGTCTCTTACAAAGCCAGCTATGGGAAAATTTCCTCTAAAATTTAATTCAAAAGCAAGGCAACTTGTAAATGCCTTTCAACTTTTACGAGTAATTCTCCTTTCTGCTTTCCAGTAGACCAAGAGAACCCACCCTCTCACCAGAAATATTTTACATGTTGAAAATACTGTCGATGGCTATATACTAAAGATCTTTAAATATCTTTAAATAAATAACTAATGTTGAAGAAGTAAGACCTTAAAGATAAAAATACACATATCATGACCTCTCTAGTGGCAAGTTGCTGAGGTATTTTTTTTCCTGTCTTTTTAACTAGAGAGGGGAAGCAGCACTGTCCAATAAAAATATCATGTGAGCCATGCATGTCATTCTGAATTTTTTAGTGGCCATATCTTTTTTAAATAGAAAAAATTGGTTAATTTTAATAATATATGACATTATTTTTAATCCATATATTTTATATTATATCCATATATTATATTATGTTCAAATATCATATAATGTATAGAAAATATTACATTTCAATATAAAATATTAATTAAATACTTTACATTCTTTTCTCATACTGTCATTAATTCTAAGTTATGTTTCACACATCACATCTCAATTCAAACTAAGAACATATCAAATGCTCAATAACCCTATCTGTTTAATGGCTTACATATTGGACAATCACAGCATAGAAATATGTTTTATAAACTCTGATTTACATGGGTATCACCATTAATGCAAACCTTTGACTGCGACATGGTTGTCAGGAATAGTACTTCTCTTGAGAGAGCGGGGAGAGAGACATCAATGCGAATAAGAAGTATCAATCTGTTGCCTTGTGTATGAGCCCCAATGGGGGACGTGGACCGAGAGAGGTGTCATTATCTTTATCTCTCTAAATAGATTGCAACTGACCATTCTGAATAACCAAATTTCTAAATTCACACTTTAAAAAATGCCACTGGGCTTGTCAATTGCAGTCTCCCCAAATTTTACCAACATAATTTTCCGACAGGATTAAGCTGAGCTCCTCACCCCAGTAATGCAAGACACCATCTTGATAACATCTTGGAAAGAAGAGGCTAAGCCAAAATTTATTGAAAATGGAAAGTTTAGTGTCAAGTGGGTCTCCCAATCCAGACTTGATTAGGAATGGGTAAAGATCATGATTATAACAGTCGAGGATTGGTAGAAACAGCTAGTAAGGACTTTTAATTTGTTTTTGTTTTTTTTTATTCTCACCCAAGGACATTTCTGTCGTTGATTTCAGAGAGAGAGTAAGGGAGAGAGAAAAACATGGATGTGAGAGAGAAGCATTGATCAGTTGTCTGGGTGGGATATCATAAGCACCTGAACTGGGAATTAAACCCACAACCTTTTTGCTCCCTGAGCCACACTGACCAGGGAACCAGTACGGATTTTTGAGGCAAGGGATTTACAGCGTCTTTGGCAAAAACTATCTGTTGGTGCTGAAGGATTGGTAGATATTTCGGAAATGAACAATTTCTGAAATTGCTCCAGTGATGAACAATCAGGATATTTGCCTGGGGAAGACCCTGGAATAGAACAGTTATGCTAATGAAGATAAGGGTACTTCATGTAGTCATGTTACTGAAGGCAGTAAACTGGGAGGGAGGAATGGGTAGCTTTCATTCTCAGGGTGTGTGTGCGTGTGTGCGTGTGTGTGTGTGTGTGTGTGTGTGTGTGTTGCAATACAAAATGATGTCCAGCAGAGAAGAAATCCCTCCCTTTCACACACCTGACAAGTCTGGGAAATATTTACACAAATAAACTCTACCTTTGCGTGGCCACTTCCACATAACAAAATCATCCAAATACAGAAAATCAAGTCATTATAGGATACATACATAAAGTGTTTAAAAAACACTGAGAAATCTACCTTTGAACTCCAGTGATTTAGGTCACGTGCTCACATACTTGAAGTTGTTTTTATTTGTCAGTACACCAGATAGAGGGCTCCTTCTAAGGTCTGAGTAAGCACTGTAGTTCTTCTCAGTGAACATGACACAGGAAGCTCCTGTCCCCAGGAAGCTAACATTCTAGTCAGAAGAGTTATTTGATGTTTAAAAGAAGTAATATAATTAGAAATTGGCATAGGTGTGCTCCAGCAGAAATAAGGAGGCACCATAATACTGGGGAGGAAGAGGTGCTGAAAAAGACTTTTCTAAGGTGTTAATATTGATTTTTTTTTTATATAAAGGCAAAGCAGGAGCGAGCCTGGGAAGGGTGCATACTGCAACTATCTGTGGCAGAGAGTTCCAAGTTTGGAGTAGCCTAGTGCAAATGCCCTAAGGCAGGATAGGATTTAGAATGTTCAGGAAGCAGAGAGAAAGGTTGACTTAGCTAAAGTTGAGCAGGTAAGAAAGAGATTGGTGCAGAATGAGTTTAGAGAATGATTTTGGAGGAGTTGGATGGTATCAGCCTTTAAGAAGTGGTTCCACACATGGGTTTCTGCACTTCCTTTAATATCTGCTGTTGATTTCCAATAATAAATTCTTAATGATTTTTGAACAACAAGATCCTTTGCTCAAAAATCCTGTGCACTGAATCTTGAAATTATATCCTACTGGTAAACAAACAGTTCCAAGGATTTCAATTCACATATTGTATGATGTTGGGTTTTTTTTTCCCTTCCCAGATTCCAGAAACCTGAAAGTAGTCAGTTCAGGGCTGGTATGTTTTCTCTGGTATCAAAGCCTCTAATCCTTTGTATCTTGTTGCTCTGCAGTACAGGGCTTTCCATACCAGCAGCACCCTAGAGTCCCAAATGACTGCTAGTGTTCCAGCCATTACAATCTTTTCCCAACCATGAATTAAGGTCACCTAGTGAGTTAGCATACCATGTCCATCCATCTCCCATTGACTATATCTAGAAAATGGTCATATCTAGCTGCAAGACAGGCTGAGAAATGAGTCTTTAAGATCCCAGAAAGGCATGTGCCAAGCTGAAAACTAGGATTTCCTTTTCATTTAAAAATAAGAAATATTAAAGGGGACTATTGTCAGCTCTGCTATATACCCTCAATTCTTCCTTTGACCTAAAAAAAAAATCATTCATTTGTTTATTCATTAAACATTAATTTACTCAGAAATTTTATTGAGGGTTTATTTGTACCAGACAGTATAAACTAGTAACTGAGGAGAGAAAAATGGTTAAGAGTTGGACCTGAGAAAATAATACTAGTACTAAATAAAGTGTTTAAACATGTACGGTCATGAATAACTGACTACAGGTGTTGATAAAGCTACACAGAAGGGATGAGATCACATGTATGTTTGATTTTGCAAGAATAGATTAACGAAAAAGGGGAAAGTATTTCCAAGTTACACCTTGTATCATGAAGTATGATTCTGAATATGTGGGACTTTCATAGCTCTGTTATAGTTCTTAGTCAGACTTGATAAATAAAACATGACCCAGCCAATTGTTTGGTTAAGCATTTAGTGACTTAGGGACTCTCAGTCCACACACAACTGTTTGGGCTGCAGCCATCAGAGATGCTGATATAAGTGGATTGGCTCTGCTGCTTCTCTGTCTGCCGGCAGACGTAGTAACCTGAAAGGCAAAGAAATACACCAGCTGACAGAAGAATCAGGCATAGCAATTATGTTCCATTTCTCCAGCCCCACACCCATCCAAATGAAAAATCCCACATTTCATCTCAGCCTCTCTCCTAGCCCAACAGTATTGCGACAGAGACCCTAGCAATCGGCAGCTTCCCAAACGGTCTGGTCCTGGAATTACAGGAGCACATCTTGTTTGGTGACACCCCCAACCAGCCTCGGGAAACAATTCTCATATCCAGTAATGCTTTGCTCATGTTTTCCCAGAAAAATTTAAAGAAAAGAGAGGAAAATGTTTGGCAACAATGCTGAGCTTTGAAGAGCAAACAAAAGGATTCCTCAAATTGGAAAATACCGGTATTTCAGACTTTTCAGAGTTCAGATTCACTCTCTGAAGCCACAGTCACACCCCCACTACAAAGATGGCTGTGCCCGTCACAGGGTGACCCTCCTGTGCAGCTATTTTCTTCTGAAACGAAGAAAAACAGCTCTGTGATAAATCACATCCGCAAGATGTGTTTCATATGTCAAGCACACATTGCTTCTAAATCAAATGCTGATACATGACTTATTCCGTCAAAAGTAAGCAGAATGCTGTAATTTATAATCATCTTGAAGCACACTGCAGAGAAAATGAAAGCAGACCATTAAATTTTAATGCCTTCTCAGCTCTCTGAAAAAAAGTGTTTCTGGCCACGTTTGAAGCAGGATAGTGTTTCTAGCACCATTGTGCACCCCCCTTTGCAAACACTTTGTGTTTGCCAACATTTGTAAAAACTAATTGAAAAAAATGATTTAGCTGTCAAAAGCTGCCATCAGTCAGGAAGTTCTAAGCACAAAGGTGACTGCAGAAGAGCTGGTCCTGTCCAAGGCCTCCCTCCTGCCCCCCTTCGCTTTTTAACAATTGTCTGTCGTTGTGCAAGCCAGCTCCCCACAGCAGGGCTGTGAGCAAATATTCATTGGGGTGTCATCTCCGCTTAGGCTCTCGTCCTGCACACCTATTCATCTGTGTTAAGTGAACAGCAGCATCAGCTCAAATTAAGCTGGCTTGAAAACAGCCACTGTTAATAATTTCTGCTGTGATTCAACTTAGCTTTGGCTAACAGGTGAAGATGTTTCATAACGGAGGCAATTACAGCTCTGAGAGCACTTTCCCGCTGCCTGTTTAATCAGAGGAAGCGAACACTAGCTCCTTTCGTGCGGGGAAGGGCCAGCACAGCCACCATCGGCTGCATTTGTTATCTGCTAGATTGAACAAGCTGCCTGCCGGGGACAGATGCTTAGTGCAGTGATTAGAATATAAAGCAATTGCAAAGGCTGAGGGGATTGGAGTCAGTCTCCTTTATCTCAACTCACTACAGGCTTTTCTGGTCAGATAACAAGTCTCCCAAACCCGTCTTTGTAGATGAGAAATCATATGTATATCAATGCTTGAAGACTCATGCATATTCATTTATCTGTGCCCTGTGTGAATTTCCATTTAGACTGGGAACTATTTTTTTTTAAATGAAGGGTGTTTTTCAATTCTATGCAAGTTTAGTTCCTTTTATAAGTGAATTTTTATAACAAGAAATATGGAGCCCAGTAAGTGTTGATCCAGTACAATAAAAATGCTTGCCAAATTTTCTTCCTTATTTTCTGAGATTGAAAAATCCAATGGTTTTACTAATTTTTAAATAGCTTGCATATTTAAATTTTGTAAAAAAGAATGTGTGTGAAAACTTGAAAAAAGATAACCCTAGATTTTCACTTATGTTAGAGTGAAATAAAAGTGAAATTATGTATCCGTTTTGTTACTTTTTACATTATAGAGATAGCATTATTTCCATCTAGAGGAAAATCTATTATTCTAGCACAAAGTAATTTTTAATGTCAACTCTGCATAACTTTAAATTATAGTAAAAAACATAGCCATATATTTCCTAATCGTGGGGGTTTTTGAATAGTTCATTTCCAGGCAAACATTTTTCCTCTCCTGCTAAAAGAAAATCAAGCAGCTTAAATTGAATTTTTATTCATTACAATTTCCTGAAATGTAGTTCTTAATGGTTTCTGATGTGCCTAAAGGCATGAATCTTAAACTACATTTTTTCCCCCAACCAAAGAACTAGAGAAATGAAAAAGACCCTTCTTTGTTACAGGTATTAAATTTCCATTGTATACATTAATCTGCCTTCAGAGTATTTTCCTTCCGTGTATTTTCCATCGAGGGCCTATAATAAAGTCCTTGGTAGGTTATTTTTAATGAGCAATTAATTACAGAGTTGTGTATCCCCAAACTGATCATGTTTTCTAAAACATCAACATATAAAAAAAAAAAAGATGGGGGGGAGGTTTAGTAGCAAAGAGATTAGCCACAGGCTCAGTTTAATTTAAAAATCTTTTAAGAACCTAGAAATGGTTATGATTTATAACACCATGGCTATACCAAGAGCAATCTATTTCCATCTGGGTTTTTTAATGATAATCACAGTCTTCATCAATTATTTAATAGTTTTTGAGGGCGTGTATGTTTGTGTATAACAGTATGTGACTAAGTTTTGGGAACTAGAGAATAAACAGGAAGAAAAAGAATGATAGGGTTTGCATGGCAAAATATCTGATTCAAAGCTGTGTTTAAAATTCCTGCTTAACAAGATAGCAAGTTGTCTTTTTCAAGAGTCATTGCTTTCTTCCCTCATTCTTCAGAATCATCCATCTAGCCTCATCTTGAAATATTCTCGGTAAGACTCCACTGCCCACTGAGTTTTCCCCTGACAATGACTGTTGATCTTTACCCTTGAAGCTTTGAAAGCCTGTGTAACATTAGCCTATCTAGCCCAGTGAAAATGTCTTTACAGATTAGTGTAATGTTAATACTGCTGGCTCCCTGCTTTTGACCTGAAGTGGAATACATTGCACTGCTGGAACAGATGGAATCAGAGTTTCACTGGGCTGCAGAGATTGGTTGGCTGCCTGCCAAAAACTCAGGGCTGGTGGCAGCGGAGACACAGGCTCAGAGAAGCAGGCTGGAATCTGTTCTCCGCTCTCGGAGAGAGAACAAAAGTGCCACCGAAGTTCGTGTGGAATCAAAACGCATTTGTTAAGATGGTTCATCTGCAGATGTTGACCCAGTGTGCAAAAAGAAATGCAGTCTTTTGGTGTGAAATGGAGACATCTTTATTCAGTTTCGCTAAAAGACATGAGACAAAAGCCAGAGCAAAGAATAAAAAAAGAAATTATCTGAACTCCATTTAACCTTCTAGTTGAATGCTGAGCTCACCATAAGAATACAAATGTGTACATGTGGAGTGTTTAAAGTCTGTCTCCTTTTTTATGAGTGCAAATAGATCTTAGTCTGAAATAATAAACCGAATTTATAAATGAAAAAAAAAGGAGCTGAGTTCTATAAAGTGAAATAATGATCCAGATAGTTCCAAACCAGGATCTAAATCTCTAGGGAAAGTGGTGTGGGGGAGGGAAGATCTGTGTCCTAAATTTTCCCACTGGCTCCACTGTTGACTGTGCCATTCAGACAAATGGTCAGGACCCTGGCTGGCTTTGTGTGCACAGAAAGAGCCTAGAATCACATTCTTCCCAAACAGATATGTCTGTTAACAGCTTCCTTCCACCTGGAGCACCAAGAGCATTGTTTAAAAACTTTTAATAACAGCAGCTAAAAACTGTCATTGTCAGATTTAGCAAGTAGAAATATAGGACACCCATTTACATTTGAATTCCAAATAAACAGCTCATGGTATTTTAGTATAAGTATACCCCAAATATTGTGTGAGCCCTGGGATGCTCAATGTTTGGGACACACTTATATGAAAAAAAAGTATTTATTATTCATCTAAAATGTGATTGTGCATCCTGCATTGTCTCTGGCAGCCCTAAGATGTGCTCTTCATTGTCTCACTTTTAGCATGTGGTATGTCCCCCCCACCCCCCCACCCCTGCCCAGGCCCTGATCCCATATACATACACACACCTCTAACTTCCAATTAGCATACTTTTTTGTATTTATCCATCAGGTTATTTCTAAGTTTATTTTCATCACATTTCCTCACAAGTACTGCCTTTCCACAGCAGTAAAACATATGCTGTTTGCTGCCTAAGTAGATGGGTAATGTAAGCTGTGATGTGGAAAGGATTCTTCTCTTATCCGTTCTCTCTGAGGGTGTAGTTACAGAAACATATATATGTGCTTTTATCTGTGATAAGAGCAACCATCTGCTAGCTGCAATGTGCACAGCTTACCGTCTGAAGTGCTTATACATATTATGAAAACACACAGCTTTTGTGTATGTGAAGAATACATATAGGCAGTGTTCTAATAAACCAGAATATTAGCTATTTGAACATGTGAAATAGATGCAAAATATAACCAAAACTACGGGTGAGAGCGATCAGAGCTGACCCATTGCCATGCATCTACTTATGACCTTTTAATACAGCATCATTTGTAACCTCTTTCTATGAGTATTTTTAAGTATATTTTATTGATTATGCTATTACAGTTTTCCCAATTTTTTCTCCCCTTTATCCCCCCTCCACTCTGCACCCACCAACTCTCCAGTGTTCCCTGCCCTTAGTTCATGTCCATGGGTTGTATATGTAAGTCCTTTGATTTCTCTGTTTTCTATACCACTCTTAACCTCCCCCCATCTATTTTATGCCTACCAATTATGCTTCTTATTCCCTGTACCTTTCCCCCCATTCTTCCCCTCCCCGTCTCCACTGGAAACCCTCCATGTGATCTCCATTCCCCTGTTTATGTTCCTATTCTAGTTGTTTGCTTCGTTCTTGTTTTTTGGGTTCTGTTGTTGATAGTTCTAAGTTTGTTGTCATTTTACTGTTCATAGTATTTTATTTTCTTCTATTTTTTAGATAAGTCCCTTTAACATATAATGAGGGCTTGGTAACAATGAACTCCTTTATCAATGAGATAATTATTTTAAATAAATGGAACCTTTTCAGTGAGCAAAGCCCCTTGCTTCATTCCAGGAGCAGAAGTTTCATGCCAGGGATACCCAGTTGCTGAAACGTGTGGTGTACGCGTGAGCGATGGGAGAGACTGGAGGCAGTGCGATAGGACGTATAAATTTGAGTTACTTTGACCTTTAATCCAGGAGAGCACGAAGAGAAATGCACTAGGAAGGCTGGTTTGTAGCTGTCTGGAGACTGATAAGCTGTAATAAAGGTGCACTCAGTTGCAATTCATCTAAAGCTTCCATTGCTATCATCCTCCTTTTTCGATTTTTGTTACCTCGAGTACTTATCTAAATCCCTTTCAATGCCAGCTTGAATGCACTTTGTGTTCCCTCCAACTGTGACCAGGGCTGTCTGTGTGTGCCGGTGTTCTGCAGCACACACTCTTTCCCTTGTTTGACAAGAACCGGTGCCAACACCTAATTAAGGATAAGCCACAGAGCTCTCGGCTTTATCTTTGTCAACTGCTCCATTCCTAGCTTTCTGCCTAGTTGAGTTTTTAATGACATGAGCAACAGTTGGGTTCGGCATTCCTCAGGCCCACTTGCTCCCCATCTCAGTAACCAACTATGGTGAGCAGCAGCAGCAGCAGGAAGACGCTGGCCCTTTGTGCCCCACTCTGTGCAAACAGCACAGGGAAACTCAGCCACATTGTCGTCTGTGTATCACCTGCCCTCTCCACGCACCCATGCGGATGTGCAGATGTGTTGGAGAGAAAGTTCAGAAGCTGTTCCTTCAAAAAGATTTCAAAAATTTCCAAGCACCTAATTTATAAAGAGAAGGCTCATCTGGTTCAACCTCATATTATGTTGTATTAAACAGTATAACTCAGTTTTGCAAATGTAAGAGTTAATCATTCCCTAAAACTCTGGCAAAATCAGAGTAAAATGTGTGACATGTACTTTAAGACAGCCAATTAACTCTGTATTTAAATTTTAAAGTATGACATTTTAATATATATTATATATATTTTAGGTAGAGAGAACACCTGCCGTGTTATGTTTTATTCTCTATACCTCCCCATTATACTCGAAGTACAATCCTTTTCTTAGAAGGCAGTTTTCACTGCTAATTTTAAATCTGTGCATTTGCATTTCTCTTTGTTCTCTGACTGCTGGTTGAAGCTTACTGGTTTCAATGATCAGGGAAACGTCACCAGGCATAGAGCTGTCCCGAGACACGAGCATGGAAAGATCGTTGAAGGAAGAGATACCTAATGTGCTGAGCTAACTGTGTGTATCCCTGATGCCATTACGATGTTTGACCATGTCTTCCCCACCTGCGTTCAGTGGGAAGACTCAGATTATTTGTCACATTTTCCACTGGGACTTCACTTCAACTTCGTGTTTCCTTTAAAATTACACCATGTCTTTAGATCTGGCTGAAATATCATCTCCTTTCTAAAATTAATTTGGATCATTTTGACTTCATTCAAACTTTTCTTATTTTTAAAAGGTAATTCTGTGTCACAAAAAAAAACCCACATCATTTTATCTGCAGACAAAGAAGGGTTAAATATTCTATAGCAAAAGAAGACAACAAGAGTAAATGTGACTATTCAGTGATTTTACAAGTATTTCACAGACATTTCTAAACTAAACACTGCATGCTCCACAATATCCAAGGTGTGGAAAAGATAAGAAACCCTAAATGACAGCAATTTAGAGTCCAGTTAAAGAGATAAGATATTGTATATTTAACATTTCCCTGTATGACCTTTGGAAATAGTAGGAAATCTCTGGAAAGATGTTTAGAGGATTCTCAAATAGGATAGATTTGTTCCCCTTCCTTCTGAGTTGATCAATTCAGCCCTATCAACAAAAACAAAATGAGGCACTGAGTGTCTCGTTCTCTTACTTTAAACCAAACATTTGCTCCTGCCCAAATTTTCTGAATTCTTTAGATAAAACTTTTGCTCACCCACGCTGTTTGGGCCTCAGCGCCTTGTGCCTGCCAGTAGAGAAAGCCTCCCTTCTGAGCAGCACCTGTTAGCGTGTACGAAACAACTCCACTGTCTGCTCTTGTCACCTCTCCCCCAGGATATCAAGCTGATACTGTTGATGTTTCCCCTGATTAACATTGCTTTTTCTTCCTTGGGGGCCAGGGGGGTGAGTGGTGGTGATGGGTTTGTACTGGACCATCTGTATTCTGTTAGAAAGCACCTTGAGAGACCAAGGCACTCTCGGCACTGTGGAGAGATTTGTGTGCATTCTATGACCACAAAGCTGAGTATTTCTCTTCCCTGTGTTAATTAGACCACATTGAAATGATCAAAACCAGCTTTATCTCTGACTAATTGGTGCAGCTCCTCGAAGCTAGTATTCCAAATTATCATCTTGCTCAGAAGGTGGCAAATGCAAATTTCTCAGCAGGCTGGTCTGTGTGGGAGTCTGCCGGACTGGACGTGGTTGGACTACATCTTCTAGAACAGGCCTGTTCCTAAGCAGGTGCTTTTGTGGCTGTGTTGATTAAATCAGAAATGTCATGAGATCCAGGTCTAGGTCTGTGAGGAATTTCTCAGTTGTTAAATAGATCTCTCATTGAGGAACCATCCTCTCTGAACTCTACAAGCATAACAGTTCTGCCCAGAAAGATAGGAATACAACCCCTAGAAAGGTTTTATATTGATACTAGAATTATTGTACTTCATGAAACAATAAAAAAGCAGCCATCTCTCACAGTCCACATTTAATCTTTGGTGAAATAAACCAACTTCTGATATAGGTACGATGGGTCTAAACATAAGTTGATCAAAGTGAACAAAACAAAACAAAAAAATGTTTGGCTTTGCAAATGAAATGAATTTTTTATAGTCAAAAGGAGCTGGCAATGTTTTTCCATTGAACTTTCAAGTTATAATCATAATTATTTGTGTTTTTTAAAACAAACCTGAGGGCCCATTGGATCAGTGGTTGATGAGAACAGCCTGTGTTCTGGACATAAAGAGTATCATTTAAAATATTCCCATGGTTTACTCCAGTCATATTAATTTCAATTAGGAAACAAAAGTAAATATATTGTGAAAAATGCAAAATAATATAGCAATTTGGAAATTACTTTGAATAAAATATTTATAAATCTGTATTAATCATATGCTAACTATGAACAATCTGTCTTTCATTTCTCACTTTCTGTGTGCATACAATGCTGTCTGTAGGTAAGCCACACTTCTCTGCAGACAAACCAATGGGTTGTCACGTCAGCACATTTTTCTGTGTATTTGGACTTGATGTTAAGTACAAGAGACTGCTAATTCCATGCTATATTTAGATACATATTACATTGAGTTTCTTACCAAAAACTACCAATTATACCTTAGTTTAGTGTGCATAAAACATTTCTCTTTTTTAAGAAATAACATACTGTTATTGCTAGGAGTTATCCATAAATACTTATTTACCACAAACTAAGAAATTCAAATTTATATTAAAAATAGATTCACTATTTAATAGACCACACTTGGTCTTATTAAACACATGCTAGAACAGTCCATCCATTTGTAAGGTCTCTGCAGACACCATTGTTTTAATACAAAAGATGACCTATTTGCTTTTTTAGATGAGACTGTGTCGGGGTCTATAATTAACCTCAGGGTATCCTTTTCCTAAGTCAGTACCTTAAGCTGCTTATACTCAGGAGTAAATGAACTGCATAGTGAAATATGTTGCTGTGACTAAAATGTAGCATCATGTGTTGCTCATCTATAGTTTGAAAGAAGCCGTGCAAATCTTTTTTAAGAGGAACACCAACATGGAGATGTAGGTTAGTTTCACCTCCGGCTGAATCTGATGTCAGTGTGGTAATTACCAGACCCAGTCAATAAAACCTCTCCTCAGTATAATTGCAAATCCAGTGCAACCATGACCAGAACTAAATTGCTTCAGAGCAATCAATAGGAATCTTCTGATTGTGTTCCCGGGCGTATGCATCAAATATAAAGAGGAAAACTGTCCATTCAAGCAAAAGGTCAATTTTATAAATAAAAAATACTGTATAAAAGTCCTGTTATGTTTTATGTTCCTTCTGGCAGAGGAGACTAAATGTATTGGTTAGTTGTCCATGGAAGGAAAGTGGGTAGCAAGGGATTCATCAAGCAGACAAACAGCAATGAAAGAAAAGCAGGAATGTTTCTGAGCGAGAGATGTATCTAAGACCAAGGCTAAGCTGGCCAATTCAACAAACACCTTCCTTCTGTTTTGAAACACAGCTTTAAATTTAAAACTAAAATCCCTGAAATCTTTGGTACGCTTCTGACATTAAAGGGGCTAGTTCACTCGTGACTCCAATAAGTCATAAGTTTCATTAGAATATAAAATTATTACTTCCCCATCAGAGGCATTTAATAATATAGGTTACTTGAAAGGGTCACTGCCCCATCGGTTGAAATCAGTGCTCCTTAAACTAGGCAAAAGAACTCTCAAACAATGAGAAGGTTAGAATTATAGAGCTACAGAGCTAAGCAGAAAATAAAAATAGTTGTCTGGTCATGATGAACTGAGGTTAAGTTATGTTGTCTCACATCCACCCTAATAAGAGCATCTTTGGGTCTAGGAAAATTGGAACTGGGTTCCAAAAATGTTGGTGATGATACCACCAAGAGGGTAAGTAAAGGTGAGAAGGCAGTGGCGGGAGTGAGAGGGAGAAGAAAAAGGAAAAAAGAGATAGAAAAGGACATGAGGCTACTCGTGTGATTGTGGCATAAAAAAGAAACTTAAAAACAAGGATTTAGAGCCTTTAACATAAGTGTCGTAAGATAATATCCTGCTTCTGTGTTTTTTGTTTTTAGGTATTTGGTCTTAAAAAAAGAGGTGGGGAATGGTTGCTAAATCACATTTGCCCAACCCTTCCAGTCCCTCTTTCCCTTTTTCATATTTCTGGGGTGGGAGATTTGAGTTGGTTAGAATAGTAGGCCATGATGCACTGGGTTCCAATGTCCTCGACTTTCCATTAGCTAATGAAAAGGTTCAAACTTCTCATCTTGTTCTTGGCCTTGCCTGAATCTGCCTTTCCAATCTTCTCTCCCGCAAACCACTCCACCCACAATACCCTACACGTGCACATTGCTCTTCACCATGACATTGCTCTAGTTGGGATTAGAATCTTCTTCCTTTGTCCCTACCCAATGACATTCTACCCATTCCTTCAGTCCCAGGGCAATGCCACAAACCTTCCCTGATGCTTCTGTTGTAAACAATCTCTCCTTCGATGCTCCCACTTCATGTGGACTTGACATGGCCGTGCATTGAATTGAGTCATAATGGACTAAGAGAAGTATCAGCAAAGGCTGGTCATCACCAACAGTAATAATAGTAATAACATGCTACTACTAATAAAAAATATATAAAAATCACCAAAAATATGGGCTGCGAAATGAAGTCTTAATTTTATACAATTCAGAATTAACCATAACTAGAGCTGACCCTATCCTCCAATGAGGCCCTTAAGAACATAAGAAAAAAAAATGTGACTCCTAAGTGAAAACTTCTCAAAATGGAGAAACTATGTTTCATATAAAATCACTACTTTATGTCACTTCTTGAAATGTTACTTATACACCATGTATAATAAAACAGAATAAACCAAAAGTGTATGAAATTGTTCATTAGCCTGTACTGGTAACTGTTTCCTTTCAGTGTAAAGTACATTGGACCTGGGGTCTTTTCACATGACCAAATATTTTCAGCAGATGCTAAATGAAAGAAAGAGAAATTAATTTAAATGCCACAGTAATTTCCAGAGTCAAAAGTAGCTCCTATCTTATGAGAGCACAGCTCATACATATATATATATCACATCATCCAAGCTCCTTTTTCCCATCCACCCCCACTAGCAAACAGAAATTCTACAGTTGGCGTTTTCACATTAAGGCATAAATGAAAATGTTGCAGGCCAAACAACCTAAAAGGCTGTTAAATAGCTGATAATTTCATCAAGTTGAAAATGAATGTAGCTGTATTAGAAGCCTAATGCTATAAACATTTTCAATTACCTCACTAACCCTTCTAGGAAGCTAAAATGATCTCCGAGGCCGTGCAGTAAGGAGCACCTCATCCCCCTCCACCCCTCTGCCTTGGCTTCCACTGTAAGGGGACTGCGTGGACTGTTGCCCACATCAGTTTTAAATTGCTCAGGCAATTGTTTCCTGTAGATTAATTTGTAATTCTAAATTTCCAGGCGAATGAAATGTGAGCCTGTCCCTCCCTCAGGCCATTTACAGAGCCATAGCTTTCCTGTAATCTGAGGCTGAGCGCTAACACGTGGAAGCAGAGAGAGGGGGCTCAGCCAGCCAGCGAGCGAGGAGGAGGAGAGAATGTGGAGGGGGAGACAGTGGACACAGCCCATGGCTGAAAGAGCAAATGGGGAGAGTGGGTGAGATGGGGAGGAAAGAGGAAAGCAAGGCCAATAATCAAATCTTTCTCCTCACCCTATCCACCCTCAACGGTGTTTCCTGCATCCTTACACAACTGGCAGTTTTGCACAGATGCATTGTCTTTGCATTTTATGCCTTGTCTTGTAATACATAAGTAAATAAATGTGAAGCAAGATTTTGCAATATTGGGAGTTGTGCCTCCAATATTCACAATAGAGTGAGTCTATTCCCTGGTTTCAGTGAACTAGTTTGTGCTCTGTCCTCATTCTAGCCTTTACACAGGTCTGCTTTGCTTTGAAGCTGAATTACCTGTCACATTATGGAACAGTCTGGGTGCATGAGAGGAAATGAGTTCGTCTAAGTGCAAAGCATTAAGTAATTACTCCCAGGCAGTGGTTCCACTCAGTCAACCTTGGTTGAACAGCCACTTCTCATAGAAAATGATGTGAGACCCTATATTCTTAAAACAAAATACTTCCAAAAAGACTGCAGTTTAATACAGTGACATGTAACCTTTCTTTGGGACATAGACACCCTTGGGGAATCTGATTTTTAAAAAATATAGATCCTCATTCAAAATGCAGGTAGGCCTCACTACTAAACTGTGTATCGACACTGAAGGTCCTTTACCCCATCAAAATTAAAAAGTCATTATGAAAATTTGTACTTTGCTGAGCTTACTTGAACTTTTCATGCAAATATTTATGGCTCTTTCCTAAATGTATTTAGAACCAATCCAAATGTGTCCAAAAGTAACTTTCAGTAAGAAATCAGCCACAGTTTATCTCTAAGTGGGCATTGTCAATGTGAAATGGCCTTTGATGTGGTCACGTGCATACCAGTGTTGAGCAATTGATTTTGCTCTTTGTTTTAAAGGCAGGAGGTCTTAAAAACACTTAAAATATAAGGCAATGACCAGGAATCAGAAGCAGAGTTTCGTTGGCACTATTTGCCAGATACAGGGAGAGTTTCACCAGATAATTCTAGTATGTTCCATCCATGTTACATTATTTCCCTTATCTGCTTAGCTAATAAAACCATTTTTTGGCAAACTCCGAATCACCATTATGGTCAGTGTTACAATTTCACTATTATTATAAGGAAACAATCAAAGATCTGTAAATTCAGAGAGTACATCTGAATCATTGTCCACTGAACCTCCAATGATGCCAATAGAGGAGGCAGTGTGTCAACAGGACTCGGAGAAATTCCTTCTTCCACAAAAGGTTAACGCCTCCTCTGCAGACAGACAACAGGGTCTCTGTATGCAGATGCCCAGACTTTTCTTCTAGTGGAAATTTTCCTTGACAAGGCATCAAGCACAGGAAGCATTCAACTGATATATATTGGATAATTTTTAAAAAGCAGAAAAGGGGTCCAGTGGTTAGACTACATCCACATGTTGTTAAGTTTCTGATTTTAAACAATTTTTTGGGCATTAAGCTACCAGTGAGGTAAAAATGGATGCCACACTTTAGTAGAAAAATTATAAAAATTGTGGATAGCCTGTGCATTCAACTGTAGTTGACTGAGCAGTTGAGATATATAAAAGTCTGCAGAACATGAGAGGCTATTTAAAATAATTTTCACAGTTCTCAAAGCTCACTGGCTCTGCAAAATTCCTATTGGCCTGAAAAGTGTGAACTGACCCTTATACACATGCGTAGTTCCCAGGTCTCCTCTTGCCTCCCTGGCCTCCCCCCTCCCCCCTCACGTAAACATCTTTGTTGGCCTCTTTAAATCATAAATCCTTAAGCTTTCTCAGCTCAGAGCATTGCTTCTATTTCTTTTTGGAATACGGCGAGAGAAAAAACCATTTTCCCCAGGCAAGTGAACCACGTCCCCTAAAAGACACAGATGGTGCGAGAGCCAGACCTTGGAATGACAACTTCGAATGGACTGCTCACGCTGCATTTGCCATGTTGAAATGATGATGGCTCTGGACTCCTAGTCTAGGAAAGCTCTTAGGAACATTTCAATTATGCCATAAAACATCTAATGAGACATGCAAATATAATCATAAATTCCAAACTGGGACTGGAAGTCCTAGGAAAATGTAAGTCCTATTGTAAGATGACCATTTAATTGGATGTAGCCCTGTGCCTGACCTCTTTCAGTCCCATTTGTGTGACTGACTGTTTTTCTTCTGTGATTTCAAGAAAGGGTCCAAACAATTACTGAGAGGACGTGTGCCTGACATAGCCAGTCACCTTTCCCCCAAAAGCATCCCTATTGAGCAGTGTCATTGTGCCATGCCAAAGCACCTTGTGTCAGGTACCTGTTGTCAGGTACCTTTAGGACAGGTACCAGTCTCTTGTCCAATAAACTGCAGCCGAGGAGGACAAAGCAAGCCAGGATGTGGAAGGTATGACCTGCCGTTTGGTTAAGAGGGAGTTGCCATTCTGAGGTTTCTCAAATTACCCAGGATATTACAAATGTTTACCTTCATTCCATCCAAAATATCAAAAATATATTATTTTTAATTAATTTAGTTTCCAATTACAGTTGATGTACAATATTAGTTTTAGGTGTACAATGTGGTGATTAGACATTTACCTACAAAAAATTTTTTTGTTTACTGAGAGAGCATGGAAGGTGATTTTTAACATGCCTCAAAAAAATAATAAGGTAAGGTGATACCACTGAAAACCTTCTAGGAGAAGATGGAGACAGCTCTCCATTCTGTCCTGCTATTTCTTTTGTAACCAACTCTGTACCATGTTAATGATTTGCATATAACGGCCTCCTGGCACAAATTAAATGGAACAAGGTCCCATGGCAGCTAATAAGCTCACTGTAACAAGTCCCTCAACTTTACCTCGTCACAGTGCTCAGCAGGATTGCCGTATGTGGAACTAGATTGCAAGACAAAAATAACATTCTGTGCTTTCAGACCCATACAACTCTATATTGTCTCTTTGGAAATAAATTTTGTTCAATGGCCAGTGATTATCTCCTATCTGGTTTATTATAGACCCGTTTTCTTTTGTTTTTTGAGTGGGTCTTTTTGGTTTTAGGGGTTTTTTTTGTTTTTGTTTTTTTCAGTTTTTGGTTTAATCACTAGTGTTATCTGTACTTGGGAAGAAGAGCTACAATTAAACATATTTCGAACAGAAGAGGAAAACACAGCAGGGCTCCTTTGGCGTCAGTTCACACAGCCTATCATCCCAAAGCATTTCTGGTTTGACACTGGTGTCATCAACCAATGTCAGCACAGCTGAGATGACTGTGCTAATTCACAGTCTTGCCAAACCAGCCGAGAAAGCCTGTATAAACTCCATGGCAATACGAGCTGTTATAAAGAAATTGTATCCAATGGAGCTAAGGAGCAAACCCAAATATAGAATCAAAACATGGAACAGTTGTCCTTAATCATCAGGTGATAACACCATTAGCTGCAAGATGTTAGAGTCAGCAGAGCTGCATACAAGCCTGGTATCACAATAAAACCTAAGAACATGTGAAGAGTCCAAGGCCTCCTCCCTTTTCCTGTTTGTAACAAAGCACTTGGAAGTAGCCAGCATAGCATCTTCCAGGACAGCACTCCAGCTTCAAAGGTCCATTCTCAGAAGTAAACCAGACCAACATGAGAAAGGACATAGTCCCCAAAGGGCTGCCTGAGGCGTGCGCCACTGGGTGCGAGTGGGGACAGTTGTCCCAGGACTGTGATGCAATGGGAGGTGTCGTGTGGTCTAGACAGTGAGGGTCAAAGACCTGAAAGGTTGTGTGTAACATGGCACATGGGTAAGAAAGATTTTGTTCAAAAGAAGAGATGCTACAAGGAGCTTCAGGGTGTAAAGAAGTGGGACACAGAGTTTTCATAAAAATATATTTAAAAAATTTTTAAAGACTGCATTTTGTATCACTGTAGAGATGCTTCAGTTTAGGCCAAGCATGTCATAAGTGTTACAGGAGAATGCAATCATGCTTGTAAGGTCATCATTTGAGTTCAAGAGTTCAAGAATAGAGGGAAGAGGAATTTTTTCCTGAAAACTGAAAATCACTTTTCATGTTTTGGGGCAAATATTCCCTACCTCCTACAACCATATCACCAGTGAAGAGAGAGAGATGAGGGAAAGGGTCCTGGGAGATAATTTATCTGAAAGCACAGATAAGTTTAAAACTTCTTGAAGTGAAGTGGGCTGTTTTCAGAGCAACCTGAAATTGAGTGAGTTGACATTCTGCCGCATCCTCACTGTCTCCATCGTCAAGAGGATCAATGTTACACCAATAGAGAGTTGCCCTGAAAAAACATGCTTATGTGCTATACCTCCTAGAAGAGTGGTCCTAGGTGGACTCGCAGAACTAGTTAGTAGTAGGTTGAGTACTCGGACGTGGGGAGATCCACAAACAATTAGAGACAAATAAGTTGTCATTTCATTGATACTTCAGTCGAATGTACATTTTCTTTAAAAACAGACCTCTAATCATCAAAACTTTTTGATACAGTGTAGATTTAAGGACTCAGTAAGAAAAGCGCTAGACTATAGTTCCTCCTAAAGATTCCTTTTTTGTTTATGTGTATTTATAAGGATTTCTATATGGGAAAAAACTAAGGACCCATGAGTAATCAAAAAATCCACTTATTAAACATACTTTATTTTTTGAAGTGGTGGAACCTGGGTGACACTCAGGCCACCAAATAATCAAAAGAAGAAAGATATGAAGAATGAGACTCTGAATTGGGTTATGCTTGTCTAGAAACAGCACTAAGACAGTCTTGGGCTCCTTAGACTTGTAGATTGGTAGGCCTGTGTCAAGACTGCGAGGATCCCATGGGGTGATGTGAAGTGGCTCAGGTGGATGCTGAGTAAATCGTGGGTTTGCATCACAGCTGAAGAACGTCAAGCACAGAAAACCTGCATCTGTTACAAAGGGCTACAAGCAAACCTGCCTGAGCCGTGTGCCAGAGGGACACATTATCTTTATTATACTGGACAGTAAACAAACCAGACCTCTGCTTCGTAGGAATATACTGTCTCTGTCTTGCAAAACTGTTTACCATACAGACATCCTTAAAAAGACAGTGCCTCTACTTACAAGATGTACAGAAATGTCAAACACCAATGGAGATTTTTCTCCTAAACAGCCTGACACTAACAGAGGCTATTGATGGGATAGGTCATCTTCTCCAATGCTCATTCCTCACCACCCAGTGGGGTAACTCCAGGCTGGTAGGCAAAGAGCATAATGTGGAGGTAAGTTATACATACATATAATGAGCTCTTGAGATGCAGATCTGGGTGTGGTTTCCTGCTCCTAGAGCCGCATGCTGATGTTGGAAAACCATTCATTTGACCTTAAGTCCCATAAAAGGCGAACCAGGTCCATAACTCAGTCACTATGTAAATTGTCTTCATATTGATGAAAATAAGTAAAATTCTCACCAGTTCTTTTTCTGCCCTTCTATTTCTTCCCATTCCTGGGATTTCTCTATGAGACCATAATCACTCACATCCTTGGTCTCTTGAAGAGAGAAGGGTTACATACTCTCCTAACTAGCTCAAAATGTTGACTATCTCTACTAATCAAACCTTTTGGGCCACAGAGCTAAAGAACAACAATTTGGGGCATCTAATTTTAAATGATGATTAATGAGATGAGACTACAACCAGATTCTCTCAAGAAAACAGGAAGTCCGAATTGACTTCTCCATTTGAATTCCCATGTTGTGAGTGCTTTAGTGAAATGAAACAAGGCAAGAAATCAGAGATTCAAATACTACGATGTCATTTGTGCATGACGATAAGCACATTAACAGATCAAACCAAAGGCTCAATTTACTTATCTGCAAAGTGGGGATAAAAATACTTAAACCCTACTACTAATATGGGGATTAAATGAGAAAATACTCATAGCACACTTTGCACAGTGCCTAGCTCTATAAATAATCGTTGTTATTATTGGCTGATCCTGTCACTCTCAGGAAGCCATAAAAAAAAACGTGTGGTGAGTGCAGGATTTACTTAATTTACTGCCTGTCCTGAGAACCATTCTTATAGTTGCTAGTAAATCAAGAGTGAACTCCCACTCTGCGCTCTCGACATTGTGGAGCTGTGTGCTGCTCTGTGACACTCTATTTGACTTTGCTTCTTTGGTGGCCAACACGATCTTTGTTCACCTAAATAGTGAAACTCAAAGAAATGATGTCAGTGAGCATTGAAGAGCTGCTAGGAAACTAGGTCTCCTTAGAGTTTAGTCGCCTATGAGTATCTTATCTAGCTCCTAGTATAGGAGTCTTTTTAAAATATATATATATATAAAACAATCACTGTCCTTTTTCAATTTTATATAACATACAGCATGATTGTGTTTTATATTAAGGCTCTCATAAGCACTCGAGTTCTGGAAAACTGCTGTTTATGTAAACTAGAACTTGAGTTATAGGCCCTAACGTCTGTAAGACCACCATGTTCTTTACCCATAATCATTTACATCAACAAAGCAGCTAAAACAGTAAACCCCTGAAGATGAGGAAACTGGACTCGGAAAAGGCATTAAGTTGACCAGCTTCTTTCACATGTAGCAAATTATCTCACATCTATAGCCGAGTCATTAACTCACTAGGAAGATATTTATTGAGATTCCACCATGAGCAAATTGCTGTCTGGCCCCTGGTGATACCTACATGATTAAGACCTGGTAACCCAAGTCAGGGAACTTACTGCTTAAAAGAAGAGAGAACACAGCTTTCGTCACATTTGCCAACATCCGGGCATAGTGCTAGGTGTTCCTCAGTACAATGTAAGGTAGTATTCTTTTGCTTTCATATAACTAGATACCAGAATCTTCAGGTGGTTAATACAGATAAAGGGCTTTAAAACTATCTACACCTAGTAAATACTCATTAAATTTCATCATTATTAATCCCCATCATTATTAAGAGTGAATTCTGCCCCAGAAGGAGGGGGAGTTTTTACAGAGAAAGTTTCATTTAAGCTGATTCTTGAGCATAAGAAGATGGCCTAAGAGGCAAGGAAGTCTTTTAAGGCAGAGAAAGCAACATGTACAAGGTGAAAAGGCTTGAAGAGCAGAGTGACTCATCTGTACTTATGGGATAATAAGGAGTCATTAAAAAGAAGATAAAAATCTATGTGTTAAATGACATGTTTACCAACAAAATATTAGGGTTACACAATAGTAGGCTCTCATTTACTTCTTAGGTAACTGCATTATTTGAGTGTTTTATAAGAATATTATCAATTTTTAAAGGTAAATGAGAAATTGTATAATCAGGGAATAGTGAGTTTATGTTTTACAGGAGGAATGCTGAATGAGAGATGGAATTACAATTTAGGATCAGACTTTATGCTATCCTAAGGACTTTGGTCCTTAGGCTCAGAGGAGATCAGTGTGTGGTAAACCACAGCCCCTGGGCCAAACTTGGCCTGCCACTTGTTATTGTAAAGAAAGGTTCGTTGGAACACCGCCGTGAACATTCATTTACATACGTTCTATGGCTGCTCTCGCACTGCAGCAGCAGAGCTGAGTAGTTGTGAGAGAGACTGTGTGGCCCAGAAACCCGGAAATACTTTCTACCGAAAGCTCCACAGGAAAAGTTTGCTGACCCCTGCTCTCGATAACAGAGACATCAAAATAGGGAGTGGCACCCTCAGATCTGTTTATCAGCAAGATAACACCAACAGAGCCTGGGAAATAGACATGAGAATGTTAATCATGGTGATTATGTTATACACTTTACACTTTCTTATAGAAACTTCTCAGTAATTCTCACACCATCCATCAAGTACATACAAGTATGATCATATCCTTTTTAAAAAAATGAAGAACAGGACACAAAACTACTAAGTCTGGGAACTTTGTCTTGTTCACTGTTCTAACTCCAGTACCAAGGACAGTGTCTGGCACATGATCAGGCATTTATCTAAATAAATATTTATAGGACAAATACAAAAAGGAATCGATGAATAAGTGAATGAATGAATGGAAAACGTATGTGGGAGTGGGGGAAGCCTCTGAAAGTCATACTGCAGCATCAGCTACCCCAACTCTATCATCCTGCCAGTGCTTCAGGGAGTGACAGACTCGAAATTTTCCATATCATCTTGGGAGCTAGGAACCAGGAAAACCAACCCAGAATCTACAGCACAGGTGGCAAACACAAGGCCCACAGGCCAAATCCAGCCCTCCACTTTGTTTTATCCAGCCCAGAACCTTGTTTCTACTCGGCAGCTGCGCTGAGCTCTTGTTTAACTGTTAAGGAGTAGTTACATTTACACAGTCCTAAAATTACACTTGGCCCTTTAAAGGCAACTTCGTGGCTGATATGGCCCCCAGTGAAAATGAGTTTGACACCCCGATCTATAGCTTCTCTTCACCCAAAGCTATCTCACTCCTCTGTATTCCACCTAAAGAGAGTTATCACTTCATTTATCCACCAATTTGTTTTTACTGTATAGCATGCCCCATTTTCTTCCAATTTCTAACATCTGCTTAGCGTCTGCTCTTTAACTCCAAGCAGTTTTGGGGTTATTCCCATTGCCAAAGGGATTCCTCTCCCTTCAGCAGGTTGCCCCCCATCACCTGTCCGGGAGACAGGTTCGATTGTTGTCAAATACTGCTGTTGTATAGTTTCTATCTCGCTCTTATGCTGACCGTTCGTCTGCACCAGCCCTTGAAAGCTGACAGAACGAATTGCTTGCTTTCCAGGCCTTAATGTTTATCTCCCTTTTGATCTCGCCATCTGCTATAATTTGGCGGTTCAGGTAAGTGCACTTTTTTCTGCTTCTTTCAGTTGCTCAGCCTCCTGCAGGTATTACTACTCCCCTGCCCTCCTTCTCTCAGACTCCATCTCCTTGGAACTGATGGGCTTTCTACTAAAACTGATGGGTATGCCTGGAGCTTTTCTCCTTCTGCGCTCTCTGTCATTCTTTGTGTTGCACAGATTCGATCTGTCTGAGGCCTTTGCGTGAAGGAGGCAAAAACGTCTGTGAAATCAGAATCAGCTGTGTCTTTTCTTCATTCCACTTCTTATCTATACTTTCATAATCCTATTTTCCTTAGCTTCCAAGCCAGAGATGGCAAATGGTAACCAGATCTCTTTGACTTATCCTGAAAATGACTCAGCACCTGGAAATTTGATTAAAAAATAGGAAACCTATCTTCCTCTCCAAATTTGGAAGAAATGGTACTCCCAGGGCTTGCATTTCTCTTTTGCAAAAACAGGCAGGGTAGATAGATTCTCAGCCACATATTTTGATGCTATTCATACTGTCAGGGTTTTTCCAGTTTCACCATTCCTGCAATCGACCTTTACATCTAATCAGCATAAAGCCTTTACAGTTGCTCTGTATGCCTGGACTTTACAGCTTTGGAGCTTCTTCAAACTCCAGTGTAAAGCCAAGTTTCCAAAGTCCTTTTAGAGAGGGGTCAGTAAACTTTTTCTCTAAAGCACAAGAGAGTAAATATTTCAGGCTTTGCAAGCCATCTGTTCTCTATCTCAACCACTCAGCACTGCTATGTAGAGTGAAGGCAGCCGCAGACAAAACTAAACAAATGGGAGTCGCTGTGTTTCAATAAAACTTTACGTAAAAGCACAGGCAGCCAATAGAGTTGACGCGTGGACTACACTTTTCTGGCCTCTGTTTTAGAGCATCATCTCTGGTTTTGAAACATCTGCAGTCAATCCACTCTGTATTATCCTTTCATTAAGTTATAGTCAAAATATACTGAATTATAATATTTTATCAACTGGTATTCCATGTACTTACATACTGATTGAGTTTGTGTGTATGAACTCGTACATACATGTAATCTAAACATCTCTAACTAAATGACTTCTGAGGGCCATGAATATGTTTTCTAGATTTTAAATATTTACAGTGTTTATGAACTTTAATAAGATATTATACATGCACAATACTACATCCCTTAAATATCATTTGTAAGAGTAAATAATAGACCCTAATGAGACCAGTGCCGAAGTGACTCCCTGGTTCTGGCGCAGGGCCCTGGGGAGCTACATGATCTGCTCCAAGCCTCCGGGGAGCTGCTGAGCACACTGTAGGTGAAGACAGAGTCACTCAGTGCCCTCCCATCAGCCGTGTCCCCTGAGACTGCCGTGGCACTGGGGAGAATCTGCCTCACATTTGTTTACCACTCTACATTAGTTTCACCAATCAACACAGTCAGAACACAATTCAGTCTTCCTGGAGATATTTCTTGATGAATTACTAAGTGCCGGTATCAGAATATGCTGAGAATTAGAGAAAATATGTACTACATGGTATCATATTATGTTAAAATTCTTATATATAATATTTATATATAAATCTCTAGTTATCAGAAGACCTAAGCTTACAGAGGAGCAAACTGAAACTTAGATGGTAAGTAGCTGGTCCAAGTTAAACAATTTCACTGTCTCTGCATCTAAAGCATATTTTTAATCATTATGTAACAGTTCCTCTTAATGTGATATGTTTAATATATTTATTCCCTCCCACACACACCAAAAAGAAATCTTTGGCTTAGTATTTGATGCAAGCTTGATGATCAATGAATATTTGTTGAATAATGAAAAATGTCTTCTCCCCAGAATGTGCCCCTCTTTTCAGGAATCCCACCATAGTTAAAAACACTTGCCCTTTACTCCAAGCTATGAGCCACAGATCCATCCAACCCTTTATTTCCCTCACCTTTAGTTCTCTATCCAATTGGTCCCTGTGATGGTTAATTTTACGTGTCAGCGCCACTGGTCCAGGGTGCCTGAGTATTTCGTCAAACATTATTCTGGGTATTCCTGTTGAGGGTATTTTTTGGATGAGATTGACATTTAAACTGGTAAACTGAGTAAAGCACGTTGCCCTCCATAATGAGGGTGGGCTTCATGTAGCTAGTTAAATCCCTTAATAGAACAAAAACAGACCTCTCCCCACTTTCCACCCCTGGCCAAAAAGGAATTCTACCAACAATGGCCTTGAGACTTGAACTGCAACATCAACTCTTCCCTGACTTTTTTCTATTTGTTCTCTTTCTCTGAAGAAGCATGACTAAGACTGTGGCTAATTTCTGTAAATTCTTCCTGGGAGATATTCTTCAGTCAGTGTTTCCCATGTGCCTGCAGAATTGAATTTGGGCTCCTTGGCATGATATTCCAGGTCCTTCACAGACTGGGGTCAGCTCCCCTACAGCCCTGTCACCCACTCCCACCCACCCAGTCTCTGCACACCAATCGGCAATCATGAACTTGTCCTGCTTTCACACCTCTGGGTCTTAAAACTGTTTTTGACTCACGTTTTGTGTTGAGAAATTTTCTTCTAGACATCTGAGCAAGAATTTCAATTACAAGATGTACAATCAAGTGAGTTAAAAGCAAAAAAAGCATTCGGCTTTCCCTAAGGATCCTTTCCTTATCTCTGCGGTTCATATAATCTATACATGGCGTACTCTGGTGACACAAATGAATGAACAACTAGTTGAAAGTAAAACAATAAATCATCTACTTTCTCAGTCAACATAATACCAAGGCACTATTTTGACTACTTTTTTATTCATCTGATGATTTTCACTTGACTGACATGATATCCCAGTTACATGTTCATCGGGTAGCCTTCAGCAAACACATGATGTGAGACAGGGGCCCATAAAACTTCCAGGGTAATTTTAAAGTCTTTTGTTTCATGTTGTATTGAATTTCATCAGACTGATTTCTGACTACCTGTCATGTATGTTTCTTTTGTTCATTAGAATGTAAGATTAGAGTTGCTTTAAAATTCCCTTTGGTGAATTGTTAAAAACTGTGAAATGTTATCAAAAGGTCACTGAAATACATGTACCAGTAGCTTTCAAAGTTAATAGATAGCATAGCCAATTCTATATCTGGAAAATGGCCCACTCAAAACTCCAGATATAATACTGCCGGTATTCATTTGTATGGCAAAGGAAATTGAATTCCTCTCCATTGTGCTAAATCTAGGGATATGAGTATAAAAATAAATATAGTGTACTCTCTACCCTTAAAGAGCTTATAGTCAAAGGAAAAAGACAACCAGATTAACAAACCACAGTTCTTTGTATTATAAGTGTTGCTTTATGAACCTAGAAGAAGATGTAAGTTAAATTAGGCAGTGTTCAAGAAAGGCCTCACCAAAAAAGGAAACAAGAGTGATTTTGAGCTGAGTCACAGGGTGTCACTTAGTTGAACATCTGGCTTGCTTTACAGAACTGATTCTCCAAGTATGGTACCCAGACCAACAGTATCAGCACGATCTGGGAATTTGTGAGAAATGCAAGCTCAGGCCCCAATTCATACCTTCTGAATCAGATGCTGTGGGAGTGAGTTCAAGCAATCTGTATTTTAGCATGCCCCCTGGATGTGTCTGAATCCTGCTTAAGTTTGAGAACCACTGATTTAGAGAAAGATGCACAGCCCACATCCCAGAACAACTGGTATCTAAGGAGTGGGTGTGGGGGATGGTGGGGTTGAGGAAGGCCAAGAGAATGAGTGAGGACTATGGACTGAGGCCAGATTATAAAGAAAGAATCTTAAAAACCTTGATGGAAAATTAAGACTTTATATTCTAGGTCACAGGGAGACATTAGAGTGTTCTAAGTAGCAAATTCTGATGGTTAGATTTGTGGTAATAGATAAATAACTGTGACAGTAGTTAGAAGATGAATTCATGAAATGCAGACAGGGGGGAAGTAAGAGACAATTGTAAAAGCAAGCCAATGGTATTTTGAGCCTAAATGAATAGCGAGTAGCATTAAGAATGGAGAAAAAAATGATTTTGAGAGTCCTTTAGGTTGTGAAATTGCCGGTACTTCTTTTTGACTAAATATCTAGATACTAGAGGAAGGAAAGAGGTTCACCTCCTTAATTGCTGGGTGCATTTTGTCTTTTGCAAACAGAATGTTCAAACCACTTTTAAATGGCATGGGGAAGAGAAGAAATGTTCCAAGTTGTTAAGTGAGGTGAGAGATGAGAGGGCACTTGAGGAAGAAATAACTTTTGAGGTCTGGGTTTGGGTGTTGTGAGGCACCTGTTAAAATACCCATAGCAAAGGTGAAGCAGAAAATTTACATTGGTATTTTTTAAATCTTGCTTCTTGGCTTTTCCTACTTGACATTTGGAGTACCATAATTTTTTTTAAAGAGGTGACATGTTCTGTATGGATTTCAATTTAAAATAAAAATTCCAGGGAAGAGTGTGGCTGTCTGCATTGCCATATTCTTTTGATGGATCTCTTTGGAAACAAGTAAAGTCAATGGCAGCTCCTGTCTCCAAACTGGCTATCATAATTTGGCTCAACTGGGAATTGTGTAGACAAGAAGATTACTAGTATAACTATTTGCAACTTCCTTTAATATTTTTGTGTGGTCTTTGACTCTGAAGACTTTTTAAAATAATAAGCAATTACAGTCAAGTGAGGAGAACATTTTTTTTAGTATCAGTTCTATTCTTCTTTGTATGATTCAGAGGAAAAACTTTTTTTGTCCACATGTAAGATTCATATTCCACTTAGAGAGGCACTACTTACGTTTAGAATTTGGTGACAACCCCATGACCACGCAGAAAACGGGAGCCTCTGTCTTCCCACTTCCAACTGCAGCACTGGAGTGGCACTGGAGGTTACTGAGTGGGCTCAGAGTTAGCTCTGTTGTCTCCGTGACTGGGGGTGAGTTACTTAGCCTTGTTTTGAATGGGGAGACATTTTTCTCCACTCATCTGTGGGAATGAAAGGAGCTAGAGCAGGTAAAGCATTTTCTACTATGCTCTCATATTGTTAAGCATAATTCTTCTTCTCCTAATTATTTTTGATGCTTGGAGGCTTGCATGCAGGACAGGATGCATTTATAATGTGTTCTGAAGGATTATTCCTTTAAAAAGGTCATAGGGAATTATACCAGTCTATCTATTTAACACCGTCCTTGTCTGTGCAGTCCATCATAATAGTCCTCAGTCACTTCATTGTTGAGATTTGGCAGCTCCTACAATGATTCAGTTTGTTACTCTTCGCCTTGTTTTAACAAGACTTGTAAAATATCCATATAATAAGATGGCAATATATCTGTTGAAAGCACTATATTGAGCATTTACTTATGCTGGGCATTGATTACTTTTTCCTAGTATTTGTACAGTTACTCATTGTATTCTCTCAGAGCACTCTGGTGGGAAAAACTTAGAACTTTCTTTTCCTTTTACTAAAGATTGAAACATCCTCTATTTATTACTTTCAGATTTCAATCAGTTGGGTTCTGCTCATGGCTACAAATTGTCCCAAGAATTTATGGTTTTAATTTATACTGCAAAAGGTTGCCCAGTTCATTGTCATTAGCAACTGGATGAATCCTCCTAATAATCTGTCAAAATATGAATGTCTGAATGATGTCTGTGCCTCATTTGATTGTGAAGCTTTTGTTAATTATTGTTCTCTTCTTGTGTTCTAAAATGTGCCTTCCTCTTAAAATTATCTGGAAGCTTAATATAAGGTTTCCTTGAGCTGGACATTTGTCCAGAATCTCTAATGGGACAAAAGTGTGGGAATTCATATTTTTTAAATCCCAAATTATTCTCCTATAGAGGTGATTGCATTGACCCAGAGCATAACCAGTTCTCTTCGTCCTGTGTCCGGAGGTAACGCAGTTCTTTGCTCTTCAACTGTAGCCAACCTATTTCAGCTTTTCCTCCTTGCAATTAGCTTACTTCTCCTTTTGATGTGGCTGTTAGAAAAGAATCCTCAGGCATATACTCTTATAGAATAGTAAACTCTACATTGCTATTTCCCATTCCCTAACTATGAATATTATTAAATTTAAACTTTAAAACAATATATTAAAATATGTCTTTCTACCATAGTAATTATTCTCATGTTTTTGTCACATATTTCTGTTGGAATTTTAGATCTCAGATATTTTTATGGGGGGGATATTCTTAAATGGAACTTTGTTACCACTTAAAGATAGATGTATTTTTCTGTTCTCATATGATCCATTTAAACTCACCATCAAAGTGAACTATGGACTCATTTTGGAAAGAAAATATATCCAATAGACCATAATTCCCCAAGACCTTTATTTATTTGATTTTGCTCCTTGGGATCATGGCCTCATGACATGCAATTCTCAGTTCTGTGAGCCTCCCAGAAAATAGCATTCATAAAAATCATTTCACAGCAGACTTCAATGCCGATGCAACAATAAAATATGCTGGCACACTCTCACACTGAAGGCAGCCACAGACAGCCACTGTTCCTTTTTTTTTTTATATTGAATAGATACCTTATGGTAAAGACATCAAAGATACCTGCAGCACAGACTATATAGCAACCCCCTTTAATAGAGGTATCCTTGGATATCAAACTTTAACATAAACTAAATGGAACTTTAATAATTTCAGCTACTAGAGAATTGAGGATACTATCAATACACAAATTGCAGCAATTCTTTTTTTCCCAAATACAAAAGTAATTTTAAATATAAAACTGGAGGGAATTCCCATCTAGAAAATATAAGTGGATCTTCAGCACACTTGGGTTCTTCTCTCTGTCTCTCTCAAAGACAGCCATGAAATCATCCCTCTTATTGTCCTAAGAAGAAGAAAATCTTCCACTTCACTTGCTCTCTGCTGAGTCTCTTTCCACCAGGAATTCTCTGGGCCAAAAGCCCTCTAATTCCTCCCATAACCCCACCTTTTTTTCCCCTTAGCTATAAGTGTAATATGTTTATATTTAGCCATCCATCAGGTGACATTAAGTTTCATTTTTAAGGGGGACAGGGAGGGAAAGCTACTCTAATTCAGGGAGAAGACTCTGCAAGACATTCAGTTTTACAAATAGATTTCTTGGTGTATCTCCTGTGCTTTCCAATATAAATCACAAACATAC
Organism: Tonatia bakeri; assembly: GCA_004024845.1. Taxonomy (NCBI): domain Eukaryota; kingdom Metazoa; phylum Chordata; class Mammalia; order Chiroptera; family Phyllostomidae; genus Tonatia; species Tonatia bakeri. Next base: position 165,951 of record PVIA01003341.1, read on the forward strand.
AGAAAGTCAGGAGCCCTTTCTCTGACTTCATAGTTCGAAGTGCCCTCTGATGTTTTGTGTTGTTGTTGTTGTGTGTATGTGAAAGGCAAGAGGCTGGATATTTAGAATACACCTATCCAACTGCTTCTGCGAACTTCCTGCCTAACTCCTGGTTTATTGTTCAGCTTCTTATTCATTCTGTCTTTATCAACACAGTGATAGTCACAAGTAGAGAGAAAAGTATTAAGTATTTTGTTGCATTTGAAGGAATTGGTAGAAAAAATAATCTCATAAATTAAGGTAAATGAGAGCTTTATCAAATGTGTAATTTTGAGCTATACTTAAGCAGCCACAGTAGAGTGGAAAGCCACATATATTGTCCATTGTAGCACCTGGTCTTTTGCACTAACTGATAAATTTGGACACAGAGCAAAGCCTTTTTAAGCAGTGGTTTCTTTATCTGTAAAATGAGCTGGTTTGAGAAATAGTCTTCATGGTGCTTATAGATCTAGAATTCTGATTTGAAACTCAAAAAAGTAATTTGTCATTATGATTTCTCTTAATACTTCCCTTTTACTCTAAAGCTAATCATTTTCTTCTTTGCTCTCTGATTGCTCATGTATGACCCAAGTCTTAAAATCCTAATAAATCAAATTAAACTCAGTTTCAAAGGTTTGAGATTACACATTCCTGCCTAGAATCTGGCAACTGATTTTTCTTTCATCTCTTCAAGAATTTTCTTTTCAAAAGACTGTGTAATTTGGATGTACCTCCATTCAGTAATTTAAGAACATTTACTGAATTTTATATTTTATTTCTATTTCTTTTCCCTAAAACATTTCAAAGCAAGTTGACACTGAAGGAGAACAGAATATACAGCTCCAAAATATGCCAAATTTGGATTCTTTTCACCCAAAGGTAATTGAGATACAGCAGACTCAAGAAAAAAATTACCTCTCCCTTAACTACCTGACATAATGGGTCCTCGATGAGAGAGAGAGTGTGTGTGCACTATTACCAGAGATAACTTTTATCTGACCGACCTACCTGTATGATAGGACAAACATATAATTACCAAACATCTGCTCCTCTTATTGTCATGAATTATCCTCCTCCCTTCTGGCTCCCCTGGCCCTTGTCCCATGTCTTAGCTCAGGATGTCATAGAAGCCACAACTGCCTGACTTGCCCTTGGGTCTTATATTTTTATGGGGCTCTCATGTGTACATAATTAAATTTGTTTTGTTCCTGTTAATCTATCCTATTTCAATTTAATTGTTAGACCAGCCAAAATAACCTAGGAGAATAGAGGAAAAATTTTCTTTCCCAACATATTTATGGTACTTTACTTCAGAATACTTTAGTGTTCATTGCCTTAAAATAACTTCTAGTATAAACATAACAACATAATCACAGCTAAAAAGAAAACAAAAATTCAGAGGTATTTTCTAACATACAAACCATATTTACATTTCTTCCGTTATTCCCAAAATGACTTTTATAGCCATTTTTTGTTTTTATCTAGAATGCAATTAGGGTTTGCAAATTGCATTTGGTACCTTCAAGCCCAACACAAATGGCTACCATCTCAGATCACTTTGCAGCCCACACCAACTGGTCCTGGGCAGGGCACAGGCAGAAGCTTACCTGGGCTGGCACCAGAACCCCTCCCGAGAGACACCAGAACCAACAACCAAATAGTTAGCTTCAGACCACACCCAGAGCATTACAGAACCACCTCCATAAATGACACCCAAAGGGTGGACTCAGCAAGTACCAGAGTCCCACTAAAACAACTCCTGCTTCATAGTGCCAACTCCCGCACTATAACTCTTCTGCTGTAGCCACAGCCAGTCCTCACAACCGATCAACCTGAGGGTCAGTCCATCTCACTGATGTGCTGAAAGCAACCAAGGCTCAGTTACAACAAGAGGGCACATACAACCTACACAAGGGACACACCTGGAGCACCTGGCTTAGGGGACCGGGGACACTGTGCCACTGAACCCCCACAGGATACCTACTACAGGAGGCCACTCTACCAAGACCAAGAGATGTGGCAGCTATTTACCTAATAAATGGAAACAAAGGAAGGGAACCAAAATAAAGAGACAAAGAAACATATTCCAAATAAAAGTACAGAGCAAAATTCCAAAAGAGAACTAAAGAAGCAATTGACCAGATGCAGAGTTCAAAACACTCGTTATAAGGATGCTCAATGAACTCAGTGAGAACATCATGAAGCAAAAATGGAGATAGGTAAACAAAAAAGAACCAATCAGAAATGAAGAATACAATAACTGAAATGATGAATACATTACAGGTAATCAATAGGAGATTAGATGAAGCCAAGTATCAAATTAGAGATTTGGACAATAAGGAAGCAGAAAATATCCAATCAGAACAACAAAAAGTGAAAAAGAATCCAAAAACAATTGACAATAGTTTAAGAAGCCTCCAAGACAATGTCAAGCATGCCAACTTGGCATGACACGAGTATCAGAAAGAGAAGAGAGATAGCAAGAAATTAAAAATCTAATTGAAAAAATAATGACAGAAAACTTTTTTAACCTGGTGAAGGAAAAAGACATATAAGCCTAGGAGACACAGAGAGTCTCAAAGAACATGAACCCAAAGGCCCACACCAAGACACATCATAATGGAAATACAAAAGGTTAAAGAGAAAGAGATAACCTTAAAAGCAGTTGGTTACCTGCAAGGTAGATCTCATAAGACTGTCTGTTGATTTCTCAACAGAAACTCTGCAGGCCAGAAGAGGTTGGCATGAAATATGCAGGAGGATGAAGAGCAAGCAATTATAACCGAGATTGTTCTACCCAGCAAAGATACTGCTTAGAATCTAAGGATAGATAAAGAGCTTCCCAGACTTTAAAAAGCTAAAGAAGTTCATTCCCACCAAACCAGTATTACAGAAAATGTTAAAGGGATTTCTTTAAGAAGACGAATAAAGATTAAAAAACGTGAACAATAAAATGGCAATAACTACATATTTATCAACAATTACTTTAAATGTAAATGGATTAAATGCTCCAGTCATTGGACATAGGGTGGCTGAACGGATAAGAAAGCAAGACCCTCACATACGCTGCCCATAAGAGACTCACTTCAGCTCTAAAGACACACACACAGACTGAAAGTAAAGGGAGAAGAAAATATTTTAGGAAAATGGAAACAAACAAAAAACTGTGGTAGCAACAATTATTTCAGACAAAATAGACTTTAAAACAAAGGATATAACAGGAGACAAATGAGAACCCAGAAATTCTACTTCAGGGTATTTATCCAAAGAATCCCAAAACACTAATTCAAAAAAAAATGTACATGTACCCATATGTTCTTTGCACCATTATTTACCACAGCCAAAATCTGAAAGCAACCTAAGTGACCTTGAATAGATGGGTGGATAAAGAAGATGGGATACGTACATACAATATAATAAATACTCAGCCATAAAAAAGAATAAAATCTCGCCATCTGCAGCAGCATGAAGAACATAAAGAGTATTGTGCTAAGTGAAATAAGGCAGTCAAATACCATGTGATTTCATTTATATGTGGAATCAAAAAATAAAATAAACAAACAAAACAGAAACCAACTCTTAGATACGGAGAAGATTTTGATGGTCGTCAGATGGGAGGGGATTGGGAGGACCGGAGAAAAAGGTGAAGGGATGAAGAAATACAAACTGGCAGTTACAGAGTAGTTACCGGGAGGTAAAGGACAGCACACACATCTGTTACTGATTATAATAAGTGAAAGGGGTTGACTTTTTATCCCTTTATATCAAATTTAATTCTTGATTACTTAAAACCCTGTGTAATTCTAAAGGCAAATAGTATAAAAACGTATTCTCAAAAAATTTTTCATTAATATCTCTATTCTCCCAAAACACCTTTAGATGAACATTTTTATTCATTTTAGTTTTATCTGTATCTATTTTTTGGAAAAAAAATAAAACAGTTACACTGTATGCTCTGTTGCATCTTACATTTTAAACTTAATATGTCCAATAAATAAATTTTTATCATAAGGATCTTTTTGGTTTTGTCTGTTCAATGACTACATAGTTTTATGTTCTGTGGATACAGTCTGCTCTTCAAAAGTCTCCTAGAGATATGCGTATGTTATTTTATGTTTCTGTAGCCAAGTCATCAAATTCATCACTAAACGTGTATGTCATTGTGTGGCATTTTGCCGGAAGTTCCTCCGTAGGAACTGTAGCATTTTGCATTCCGTTCTGCAGTGTCTGAGAGTGTCCCACAGCCTCACTGGGCATGTCATTTAGACTTTGAATTCTAGCATTTTGAGAGGTAAGAAATGATATTTCATTGAGGTTGTAATTTGTGTTTTTCTTATTACATTTGGAGTTCTTTAAAGGGTACTTGCATATACTTTTTTATTTAGTCATTTTGTATTTTAAAACTTTTAAACTTTCAGAGCAGTTTTAGGTTCTTAGCAATATTGAACAGAAAGTACAGAGAGTTCGTAGACAACTACTATCCTCTGCACAGCCTCTCCCACTGTCCATGCCTATCAGTGTACAGCACGTGCTGCAGGTGGTGAACCCACCCAACACATCATTGTTGCCCCGAAGTCTATAATGCACTTTAGGACCCACTCTTCAAGTTGTGTAGTGTATGTATGGCTTTTAACAAATGAGTAATGGTGGGTGTCCACCACTATAATATCGTACTTGACAATTTCAGGGCCTTAAAACTCCTCTCTGTTCTGTTTATTCTTTCTCTTCCTCCTGCCCCAATTCCTCCAACTGCTAATCTATTTACCATCTCCATAGTGTTACCCTGTCAGAATGTCATAACGTAGGAATCACCAGGTAAGTAGCCTTTTTGGATGGGCTTCTTTCACTTAGTGATAGTCATTTAAGTTTTCTCCATTTCACTTGACACCTTGATAGCTCATTTCTTTAGAGTGCTGCGTAATGTTCCATTATGTGACTATACTATAATTTATTCATTAACCTTCTGAAGGACATCTTTGTTGCTTCCAAGTTTTGGCAATTATAAAGTAGTAATAAATATCCATGTGCAGGTTTTTGTGTGGACATAAAGTTTGTCAATTCATTTGGGTAAATACCAAGGGCTGCAATTGCTACATTGTATGGTAAGAGTATGTACAATTTTCCAGGAGTGGACAAACTATCTTCTAAATGGCTGCACCATTTTGCATTTCCACCACGAACAAATGAGAGTTCCTGTTGCTCTACATCTCCGTTACCACTTGGTGTTGACAAGTGTTTTAGATTTTGGCCATTCAAGTGGGTAATGGTATTGCAATGCTATTTTAATTTGCAGTTCCCTAATAACAGTACATTGAATGTTGGTGGCTATATATCTTCTTTGGTGAGATAGCTCTTTAGATATTTTGGATATTTTTAATTGTGGTTGTTTGTTTTGTTATTGTTGAGTTTCAAAAGTTTAGAGTTTTATGTTTTACATTTAGGTCTCTGGTCAATTTTGAGTTAAATTTTGTCAGTACAAGATCTGTGTCTAGCTTCATTTCTTTCCTTTCTGTCTTTTTTTTTTTTTCTTTTGCATGTGGATGTTCAGTTGTTCCAACACCATTTTTTAAAAAGCTTATTTGTTGTTATTTCCTTTGTTCTTTTGTCAAAGATCAGTGGACACGGTTGGTGCAGGTCATTCAGAGCTCCCCATTCTACCCCGTTGTCTGTGTGCCTACTATTTCCCCAAATCCATGTTCTGTGGATTCCCATCACACAACACTGAGTCTTCGCGTCAGGCAATGTCAGTCCTCTAGCTTTGTTTTTCTTCCTCAGTACTGAGTTGGCTATTCTGGGTCTTTTGCCTCTCTTTATAAACTTTGGAATTAGTTTTTCAATATCCACAAAATAACTAGCTGAAATTTTGATTGATGTTGCATTGAATCTATAGGTCAAGTTGAGAAAAACTGGTATCTTGACAATACTGAGTGTTCCTATCTATGAAAGGGAAATATTTCCCCATTTATTTACTTATTTGATATCTTTCATCAGAGCTTTGTAGTTTTCCTCATATAGATTTGTGTATTTTGTTAAATTCATACCTAAGTAGTTTATTTTGGGGAGTGCTAATGCAAATGATATGGTTTTCAATTTCAAATTTCAGTTCTCCATTGCTGGCCTGTAAGCAAGCACTTGACATTTGTAC